>PITA01002061.1:148582-172799 GCA_004023965.1 Spilogale gracilis
GGTGCCCTTTTTTTTTTTTTTAAGATTTCTTGGAAGTTAAAAAAAAAATGATAGTAAAAAAAAAAACAAACCAAAAGAGCATAGTCAAGATCTTCCAAGAAGAAATCTACAGAACTAAAATATATATATCTGTCTATATATATATATAGACAAGAAAAACAAGAAGAGGAAATCAGACTACTGGTTAAGAGAAACAACATATATATAACAGGAGCACCAGATGAAGCAATAGAGAATACAGAAAAAGAAATAAAGCAACAGAAGGAAAATTATCTAAGTTAATGACCAATGAATTTCCAGACACAAAGAGCCACAATGGGGAAAAAAAAAGATCTATACCAAGGTATATCGTTCAAGTTTTGGTTTGTTTTTTTTTTTTAAGATTTTATTTATTTATTTGACAGAAACAGTGCTAGAGAGGGAACACAAGCAGGGGGAGTGAGAGAGGGAGAAGCAGGCTTCCTGCCGAGCAGGCAGCCTGATGTGAGGCTCGATCCCGGGTCTCCAGGATCATGACCTGAGCCAAAGGCAGTCACTTAACCAACTGAGCCACCCAGGCACCCCATCACTCAAGTTTTAAAACACAGGTCATGTAGAGAAATCTAAAAACTTAAAAAAAAAAAAAAAAAAAAAAAAAAAAAAAAAAAAAAAAAAAAAAAAAAAAAAAAAAAAAAAAAAAAGGTTACAGAGGACAGAGAATCCTATTAGGATCAAACTTTAACAGTAAGAGAAGAGAACAGAGCAATGCCTTTAAAATTCTGTATCCAATAATTCAGTATCCAAACTCCCAATTAAGGAGCAGAGTAAAAGAAAGGTGAAGGAAGGCATTTTCAGAAATGCAAGGTCTTAAAAAATCTCTCTCTCCCAAATGCCTTTTGTCAAACAACTATTAAGGTATAGTTTCAAAAATGAGGGAAGGGACCAAGAAAGACATGGGATTCTAAAAACAAGATCCAACATCAGGCAGAAATAAAAGGACTTCCTGAAATGAATGATAGGAGACCTCTAACATGGGCATCGACTAGAAAGCAATCAGTATAAACTGGTGAAGGTTAGAAGTCCTTAAAAGAGGCATCTTCAAAATGGAAGTATATCTGGAAGTTTCCATGTATTGACAAGAAATTTACACAACTAGGGAAAACATTTAGGGGAAAATTTAATAAATACACAGGAAACTAAGCAGAAAGTCAATATTAACTCCAGAGAAAGCAAAAGGTTGTACAATAAAGTAATTATATTTATTACTAGGTTCAGGTCTGTACAGCACTTACAGAATGATAATGATACTAAATACTTCAATTTCATTGAGGAAATGGCAGACAAAAGTATGCATAAAAGATGTGAGATTAATCCATAGGGAGCATTAAAAACTAATGTTGAAAACTGAAAAACCAAGAACTCTAGTATGTTATGTAGATATTATATGGAAGTAAATACCAAAAGAAATAGCTTTAAAAAATTGCAAGGAGGTACTTCTGGGGACTAGGAAATAGGAAAAAATGGTGGGAAAGAGAACAGAGGCACTATTTTCTGTAATGAGCTTCACAGAACTATTTACTAATTCAAATTATTTAAGCATAGAACCTATTATAAATATAAAAACTTAATAAATGTGCGTATCTAGTTCCCTAGTAATTCAAATGGGGATCCATACTACACAAACATGTTTGCACTAAGCAAGGATACTTAATAAATTATTTATACTGCCATAAAGGTATAAATCTGAATATACAGCCTAAATGTCCCCTCAAAAAATGACTAAATACTTTATGATATAGTCACGCTATAAAAGATACAAAACTGTCAGAGGCTACTATCAGTGTAAGACAAAATATTGTAAAAGTTAAAAATTTGGGCAGGGAGCAGCAGGGGCAGTAACAACATTCTAACTTTTGCAGGAAAGTATTAATTTATGTAAAAGTTCCTTAGTGAGTGCTAACATGTCACAGTTTCTGTTAAGGTGATAGAAATTGTGGTAATGGTTGCACAACTCAGTGAGTATACTAAAGAAAATAAATTATACATTTTTTTAATGGATGCTACTCTATACTGACTGAAAAAAGTCAAACAGAGGGGCATAAGGAAACTATTCTTTTTTTTTTTTAGATTTGTATTTATTTGACAGAGAGAAACACAGCCAGAAAGGGAACAAAAGTCAAACAGAGAGGGGCATAAGGAAACTATTCTTTTTTTTTTTTTAGATTTGTATTTATTTGACAGAGAGAAACACAGCCAGAAAGGGAACACAAGCAGGGGGAGTGAGAGAGGGAAAACAGGCTTCCTGCTGAGCAGGGAGCCCGATGCGGGGCTCAATCCTAGGACTCCAGAATCATGACCTGAGCTGAAGGCAGACACTTAACTGATGAGCCATCCCGGCGTCCCAGGAAACTATTATCTTGACTGTGATGATGGTTTCACAGACTTGTACATATATCAAAATTTATGGAACTGTACACTTTAAACACATGCAACTTTTGTGTATCATCAGTTATACCTCAAACTTTTAAAAATAAAAATGTCATAAAAAGATTCATGTTAGATGCTTTTCTCTCTCTCTTTCTCTCTCTCTCTCTATATATATGTAAGATTTTTATTTATTTATTTGAGAGAGAAAAAGCATGAGCAGGGAGGAGGAGCAGAGGGAGAAAGAGAAGCACACTCCCCACTGAGCAGGGAGCCCGAAGTGGGGCTCAATCCCAGGACCCCAGGACCATGACCTGAGCCAAAGGCAGACCCCCAACTGACTGAGCCACCCAGGCACCCTGCTAAACTATATATTATAAAGCAAGACACTAATAATCACATGAAAAGTAAAATAAACCAAACCATAAGAAAAACCTGCACATAGATAACACTGGATGTAAATTCACAAAAATACTAATATTTTTGGATGGTGGGAACAGTTTTGGGTTTTTTTACTTAAGTATAGTTGATGTATAACATTATACAGGTTTCAGGTATACAGTGTAATGATACAGCATTTATATATATTGTGAAATGAACAGTCTAGTTAATGTCTAGTTAGCATCCCTCACATACATCATCACAAAAAACGTGTTTTCCTTGTGATGAGAACTTTTAAGATCTATTCTCTTTACAACTTTCAAATATGTAATACAGTATTTTTAACTATAGTCACCATGCTTATATTACATCTCCAGTGCTTATTTATTTTATAACTGGAAGTTTCTACCTTTTGACCCCCTTTACCCATTTTCACCATCCCTTTACCTTCCCCTCTGGTAACAACCAATCTATTTTCTCTGTATCTAAAACCTGTTTGCCTTGTTCTCATCTGTAAAAGAGGGATGACAACATACTATGTATAGGCTACTGAAAGAACTGAATGAAAAAAGGTACTACAGAAGAACTAACAGGCATTGTTCTACACTTGCTAGATTAATCAGCTATGTAATTACTTCTACAGTATTTTCTCTCAGAACTCAGGATTTGAATTCAAGGTTCAATGAAATGATAATTAGGTCATGAAATTGCAGGGTCACTTCAGGTCAAAACACCCAGAAGTTAGTTTCCAAAGTCAAGTCTATGATAATAACTTATAATTGTATACATTTTCACACTGTATGTGAATGTACTATATTTTTTGGTTTTTTGGTTATTTGTTATTTAAAATAATCCAGTCAAGTACACAAAATTATCACTTTCAAATAAGAAAAAGGCTCTGGGGGCTCCTGGGTGGCTCAGTTGGTTAAGTGACTGCCTTCAGCTCAGGTCATGATCCCAGAGACCCGGGATCGAGTCCCACATCAGACTCCCTGCTTGGCAGGAGGCCTGCTTCTCCCTCTCTCACTCCCCCTGCTTGTGTTCCCCCTCTAACTGTGTTTCTCTCTGTCAAATAAATAAACAAAATCTTTATAAAAAAAAAAAAAACGCTCTGAATTTAAGGGACTGGGATTGTCCAGGTCATACGAATACTAAGTAATATTCCTAGAAACTTATTTTAATCCTTAGATTAAAAGTAAGCTACAAATCTTAAAAGGGGTTAGGGGAAAGAGATAAAAGAATCTCACAGAACTAGGAGACCAGCAAATTAAAGGTTCAAAAAAAAAATGTATCCTGATAATTAAAACACAAAAGCAAACAACTCACTTAAAATAACAGCACAAGTATGCCTGAAAATTAAATGTGTTCTCCACCAAATACTTTCCAAAAACTCAAATCCAAAAAGGCACTGAAGATTTTTAGTGCCATTGGTTTGTGTTATAGCCAATGCTAGTATTGTGCCTATAACAAGAAACTAAATAAGAAGTGAAATACTAACAGTTCGTTAAATTGTCTGGATTGAAGACAAGCAACTTTTGAATTTTACATGTGCCTAACTTCAGCTGTTACCCCAAATTATCACCAATGTTCCTTTTTAGGAAGGAACAAATATGTTCAAAGCTTGTGTTATGATTAACAAACTAAAGTTTGAAGAACTAAAAGCAAGAACTAAAACTCATATAGCCATTATATCTTCATTTTGTGGCAAGTACTTAGCAACAACTTAATGCTTGATTTAACTTAAAAAAGATCTGGCTTCAATTTATACTCTAAATAAAGAATTTTTCAAGGAGTGATTAAAGGGGCACCTGGGTGGCTCAGTCAGTTACGCATCTGCCTTAGGCTCAAGTTATGATCCCAGCGTGCCTGCATGAAGCTCTGCAGAGCAGGGAGCCTGCGTCTCCCTCTCCTCCTGCCTCCCTCTCCTTCTCCCTGCCACTCCCCCTGCTTGTGCTCTCTGTCAAATAAATAAATAAATAAAATCTTTAAACAAACAACAACAACAAAAGCACAAAGAGCTCCACCGCTCCAGCTCCTCCTTTGCTTTTGGGGCACCTGGGTGGTTACATTGGTTAAATGGCTGACTCTTAATTTCAGTTCAGCTCATGATCTGAGGTCTAGAATCGAACCCCAGGAGAAGTCCACTTGGGATTCTCTCTCCCTCTACCTCTCCCCCACTTTCACTGTCTAAAACAAATAAAATCTTTTTTTTTAAAAAAAAGCCCCCCCTTAATGAAAGAGAACAGAAAACATAACTCATCACTACTAAGTATTTGGTGAAACTTGTCTTTTATATCTGTCGATAAGCTTGATCATAATGTAAAATGTATTTCTTAGAATGGGTCTCAGTCAAATAGGTTTGAAAGACACTGCATAGCCTGCCTATAGCAAATCTACAACACATTTACTAATTGGAGGACTGCTGAGAGAAATAAAACTGAATCAAACTGAAAAATCCTCCTTTTTGGATTGTTCAAGAGGATATGAGGCACATTTTACACAATTGTTTAAGTTAAAAGGATCCTCAGCAATTAATTCTACCACTCAATTTACTAGTAAGACAACATACTTACCTAAGGTCATTCTTCTACACGGTAGTTAGCATTAGAACCAAGTCTCCCATTCGAATTTTCAATGCACTAAATTAGACTTCAAAAAGTCACTTAAAAAAAAGTGTTATCAGGGGTGCCTGGGTGGCTCTGTGGGTTAAAGCCTCTGCCTTCGGCTCAGGTCATGATCTCAGGTCCTGGGATCAAGACCCACATTGGGTTCTCTGCTCAGCAGGGAGCGTGCTTCCCCTGTCTCTCTGCCTGCCTCTCTGCCTATCTGCAATCTCTCTCTCTGTCAAATAAATAAAATCTTAAAAAAAAAAAAAAGTAATCAGCATTTAAATGCTTATTATGAATTTCCTATTTCGGTTTCTAACAACCAAAAGAAACTGCAGCTTAACACATGCAACTATTTCCTCAAATACTATTCTAACAGATTAATGACCTCACCAGCTCTCCCATTAAAAGCTTTTTTCCAGCTAGTTACTTGGTACTTAGCTTTTTATGGCACTTTTCTTTTCCCATTATGTTCAGCAGTGCATGCAATACACTAGTTAGGAATGCAACACACTGCTTTTGAAAATGCATGACCAGGACATAACTGAAATTTTCCTAAATTTCTACATTCTGTCCAAATTTTAGAACCAAAGTAAAACTCTAACTAAATCAGACCATATTTTTTGTCATTTGTATACCTCATTCTATATAAAACATTATAAGTACTTTAAGAGACCTCATTTAGAGAAACATATGCAAAGTATTTCATTCCCATCTCCTGACAAATCTTCAACAACTAAATCCGTAAAAGAAACATGTAAAGTCTATACATTAGTGATATGTGATATCTCTACAAAGAGCTAAAAAGATACACTGAAAATAGGAAGCAAATCATCGATACTTCATATACAAGCAAAGATTTATTTCTACATCCTCTCTCCCAATATCCACAATTCATAACACTTGTAAAGAATGCTCCCCCTGCTTCAAATTACTTCTAGAAAGAACAATCATTGTTTACACCTAAACAACTCTGTTAATGATTACCAACAAAATGCAGATTTTAAAAATCACTAAACATTGGGAATAGCAGAGCTATAAAGTTATTTCCTCTGATTTCTAGGCCTTATAGAAGTACACAGAAATTTCAAACAAATACCGGGAAGGGGAAAGGGAAACTGACTGAGGCACAGCATCCTTCACACCCAAAGAGAAGTGTCCTATTTTTTTTTAAACCTGTACATGTACTAGAGGCATTTAAAAATTCAGCATTTTTAATCTACAGTCCAGCCAATTCACAAAATGGAATGTGAATTTTTCTCTTAGAAGATTAAGGGAAGGATGCCTGGGTGGATCAGTCAGTATCTTATGAGCCCAGGGGCCTGGGATCAAGAGTCCCACATCAGGCTCCCTGCTTGGCTGGGAGTCTGCTTCTCTCTCTGCTTGCTCTTCTCCCTGCTCTGTGCTCGTTTGCTCTCTCTCTGACAAATTAATTACTTAACTTAAAAAAAAAAAAGATTAAGGGAAGGGGAATTTATGAATATGCGTGTATGTGTATATGCTTAAATTATACTGACCGCCAACATAACGGAGATTGTTTCCACAATATGGAATTCTAACTCTGAAAGTGAGTACCACTCACACACCAAATATAAGAGCTGCCAAAGTTCATTCACTCATTTTTCTAAAATAAAATGAAAATAGGCGATGCCCTAAAACTGCAATGTGGGGTGCAGCAGGGGTATGCTGGCAGGGCGCTGGAGCCAATCAGTGCCCAGTTGGGGTTATAGAGTGTAGGGAAGATGATGTAGATGGCAGAGCTCAGGGTGTATGTGTTGGGGGGGGGGGCGGCAGGGAATGAAATAAATTTGAAAAGGTTATACTCACAGGTATGAAAAATCTAGATGTGAAATACTATTAGACAATAGCCCTGTTCTGGTTTCCCACAGCTCAACTAAACAGTTTAAACAAAATTTCACCCTCATTTATAAGCAATGACATGAAATCATGTAGGTTGGAATATAATTCCTCTTAGATGAAAAGATAATTTAATCATTAGGAAACCAGGAGCTGGTTACTACTACAGAATTCTAGCTAGGGCACTAAATAAATGAAGTCTGAAGTCCTTCTAAATCAACTAACAAGGCATCCATCACCAAAACTTCTAAAATATGTTTGAGTCATGTGACTCATACCTGTAACTACAACTCAAAATTAAATACTACGAAACAATCCTGCAGGACACAAAGACTAAAAATACTGTAAGTTTTTGGAAACCAAACATTCTAAAGTTTCCTGAGTCCATAGTAAATTGTTTTTAAAATAGCTACATGTAATATTAACATTTGTTTCCTTGAGTAACTACAAGGAACTTTAATACTAAATATTTACCATTTATCATTTCAAAAGAAATACCATACTTACAATCAAGCTTTGCTTTCACTGTTTCTCTTCAAATGCTTCCTAGATCAGAATAATATAGCTGGTAATCGGTCCATGGTAGACCTTATCTAGCTGTATCTCAAAATTCTAGATTATGTTTGACTCAAAGTAACAGAAGCATCTACACCTCCATGATAAAATCTTGTCTTTCACAATGAAACCAATCTAACTCTTTAGCTATTTAAAAACTGCAAATGAGGGGTGCCTGGGTGGTTCAGTAGGTTAAGCATCTGCCTTCAGCTCAGTTCAGTCCTGAGGTCCTGGGATGGAGCCCAATATCAAGCTTCCTATTGGGTCTGTTTCTTCCTCTCCCTCTACCCTTCTGCCCTGCTCCTGCTCTCTTTTTTGCTCACGTAATCTCTCAAATATTTAAATAAAATCTTTAAAAAATAAAATAAAAATAAATAAAAACTGCAAATGAAAAATAAACACAGCTGCTGACTGATTTTTTTCCACTAGGAATAACTAAGTCACACTGTACATCATGAAATGAGTTTAACATATGCACATAATTTCAATAAATCACAGAATAGTAGTAATAAAAGGTCATCTCTCCCATCTTTTGTCTTCAACACTTCTGAATAGGCACCCAATTCTGGAAGGCATTTGTAAACATTCTAGTCAACAATCATCATTCCAACACGGGTTTATTAGTTAATTTCCTTCAGTTCATATTCTTACCTAGATCCTTATTTTATTGCCTCTTGGAAATTGTTGGAAAAAACCATACAATTTCTTTTCAAAGTAACAGACCAGTTACAAATGCCATACATAGGAAGAACACACTGAGATCCAATTTTAATTTCCTATACTTCAAACACCAGATTAAAAACTGAAGAATTTTCAGGGGCGCCTGGGTGGCTCAGTTGGTTGGGCGACTGCCTTCGGCTCAGGTCATGATCCCGGAGACCCGGGATGGAGTCCCACATCGGGCTCCCTGCTCGGCGGGAAGCCTGCTTCTCCCTCTCTCGCTCCCCCTGCTTGTGTTCCCTCTCTGGCTGTGTTTCTCTCTGTCAAATAAATAAATATCTTTAAAAAAAAAACAAAACAAAACTGAAGATTTATCAATTCGGTCTTTAGGTCATACAAACAACTTGAACTTTCCTTTTAGCACTACAAGATAATTACAAAGTCTGGGGAGAAGCACGCTAGCTTTTAAAACATAAACGAAAAGGAAACAAAGAAACAAGAAAGATCTATGTCAACTTCCACTTCTACCATGTGCTAGTTGCAATCTTGGCAAATTATTTAATTTTTATAGCCTCTTCACCTATTGAGTTCTACATGTCACAAAAATTAAATGAGAGTATGTGTAAAAGACAAGGACCTGCCCCATTAGTTCCAAATATCCACCCCTTTCCCAAAACTTCTTTTTGTTTTACCTTTTTAAAGGTAAAAACAAATGCACATACACTTCAAATTTCTCATATAACCTTATATTAGACCCTAGAAGCAATCGGTAATAAAAACAGAATTTGACCCTAGGACACCTGGCTGGCTCAGTTGGAAGTGCATGATCCTCTTGATCTGAGTTGTGAGTTTGAGCCCCTCACTGGGTGTAGAGATTACTAAAATAAATAAACTTAAAAAAAAATCCAATCACCATTAAAAAAAAAGTGCCACAATTTGTCACAATAAGACATTTAATTACAACTAAATTAAAAACTATTCTGTGTCACAAAAGAAACCATCTTGCTCAATGTGCCATTTACCTCACCATAGTAATCTGTTAACTCTCTAAATACTAATAAAAAACAGAAATGGGAGAAAAACCACTAATGTACCTGTAAAATTTTAAACACTGATGAGTTGGGAAAAATAAACATTAAACATTAAAATAATCTACTGTGTTAAATTAAAATTTGGATCATAATACTCTGGCACAAATACGTTCAAAAAGACAAACCAATTTTTTAATACCAAGATCAGGAATATGAGAAATTAGAAAGTCATTTATTAACTTTAGAGTGAAGACTCATAATTAAAAGTAATGAAGAAAACATAATCAATTATAATACAAAAGAACTGGAACACATGCCACAAACTGATAAATTTTTGCAAAAGATACACCTGGATAAGGGGCTATTATCCAAAATATATAAAGAACTCCTAAAACTCAACAGTAAGAGGGGCACCTGAGTGGCTCAATCAGTTTAAGTATGTGCCTTTGGCTCTGGTCAGGCTCCCTGCTTCTCCCTCTCCTCCACTACCATTTGTGCTCACTCACTCCCTCTCACTCTCAAATAAAAAAAACTTAAACAACTCAACAGTAAGAAAATAATCTGATTTAAAAATGGGCCAAAGACTTAAACACTTCACCAAAGATGACATTCTGTATGTCACCAGGAAAATACAAATTAAAGTATCAATGAGATACTACTATACACCTATCAGGATGACCAAAATCTGGATCACCAATAATACCAAAGGCTGGCCAGATGTGCAGCAATAGGAACTTTCATTAATTGCTAATGGAAATGCAAAAATGATACCAGCCACTTTGGAAAACTTCAGCTGTTTCTTCCAAAACTAAACGTAATCCTACCATCCAGTCAGGCAATCATGCTCCTTGGCATTTACCCAAAGGAGCTGAAAACTTAAGTCCACACAAAAACCTGCAACACAGATGTTTATAGCAGTTTTATCCATAACTGCCAAAACTCAGAAGCAACCGAGATGTCCCTTAGTAGATGAATGGATAAACTGGTATATACACACAAGGAAATATTATCCAGCACTAAAAAGAAATGAGCTCTCAAGTCATGAGAAGGTTCCATGGAATAACCATAACTGCATATTACTAAGTAGAAGAAGCCAATCTGAAAAGACTATGTGTACTTGATGATTCCACGTATATGACATTCAGGAAAAGACAAAACTGTGGAGACAGTAAAATGATTGGTAGTTGCTAAGAGTGAGGGTGAGAGAAAAATGAATAGGGACAGCACCAAAGATTTTTTTAAGCAGTGGAAATACTCTGAATGATGTACTAATGGATATATGTAATTATACATTTGTCCAAACCCACAGAATATGTAACATCCAGAGAAATAAAGTCCTAAGAAAAAACCATGGACGTTGGGTGGTTATGATGTGTCCGTGTAGGTTCATCCTTGGTTAAAAAAAAAAAAAAGGTACCACTCTGGTCAGTGATGTTGATATGGGGGAAGCTATGAATGTGTAGGGGCAGAGAGGTGTATGGAAAAATCTACATACCTCTCTCTCAATTTTGTTATAAATCTAAAGCTGCTCTAACAAAATTAAGTCTAATGAAGGAGAAAAGAGAGTATCATATTATGTACATTCAATTCCCAGCACTGAAAAAGATTTTCCAAAAACATAACCAAGGATTATTAATTTTGCTTTGAAGAATTTAGGAAATTGATTACAGGAGTAAGGCATCTGAAAGTAGGCAAAATGCCAAAAGAAAAAAGAGAATATGTAATTTATTATTAAGTATATAGGGAGTTCTAAATAGTTCTCACTTGGGGCACTGAAAATATACATGAACATCGCTCTTTTGGGAACAATCTGATTGTAGAAAATATTTAAGTGTTCATAGTCTTAGAAACCAATAATTACATTCTGAAATTTAATCCTAAAAAAAAAAATAGGTCTAAATAGTGAAATCTGAGGTATTAATTTGGGTTTTGTTCGCAAGGCAATAGGTAGATTCCTTTCTCTGCTCTCCAAAGCCATTGTCTCAAGGTCTTTTGTTTATTTTAGAACCAGCAGTTGCAAGACAAGCCCTTCATCTGGCTTGTTTGAGAAACTCCGGGCCGAAAGAGAGAAGTTCAGTTGGACTGTACTAGAGAAGGAGGGGAGGGAAAGAATAAAGAGTTAAAGAGGTAGAAACTGGGGGTAAACAAGGGACTTAAGGGACTCGCCTAAATCAAGAACAATACCCCTGCCCCCAATCCCACTGGGAGTGGCATATGGAAGAAGAGGATGGGGGTGCAGTGGCGGTAGGAAAGAAACAATGGTAAGAACTTTGTTTTGGAAAATTCTGTGAAAGATCCTACTACTTAAGGTTCTCTGTAAACTGGCCTTCAAAAGAACTTTTCAGGCTTATATAAATAGCATGTCATTGACAAGCACTGTAGGTGGAAGACTAGAAAGCCCTTTCCTGATAGTGTTCTAGAATATATGAAGCTATCCAAAGACTGGGGGAAGGAGTTGTACAGGGGAATAACGTCCAATGAAATTAGGTGAAGTCACAACACAATATATTAAAATTTAGTAAAAATGGAAATATATTTCACAGTTACAACCTTACAGATAAGACTCATGTCTACTGCATATGTAAGAAAAAACTTAACAATGGGGGTAAATCATGGTGTTCCAGCATAAGGAACTGCTGTTAAGCACACCTGTTAAAAATGTTTATATTCATTCTTATGTTCCAATGAATTATTAAATTATCATGAAATAGGGGTGTCTAGATGGCTCAGTCATTAAGCGTCTGCCTTCAGCTCAGGTCATGATCCCAGAGTCCTGGGATCAAGCTCCACATCTGGCTCCCTGCTCTGCGGGAAGCCTGCCTCTCCCTCTCTCACTCCCCCTGCTTGTGTTCCCTCTCTAGCTGTGTTTCTGTCAAATAAATAAATAACATCTTTTAAAAAAATTATCATGTAATAAAATTATGCATACACGCACACCTATGATCTCAGTAGGACATGAGTTTTGTGAGGGCAGGGTTTTCCTGTATTTGCCAACTAAGATATTAGGCACATAGGAGGAGTTAAATAAATAGCTGCTGAATAAATATAAAACCCATCTTAAGGGAGAGAGAAAAGGAAAATATTCCAAACTGATACACTGGCATTGTCTTTTAATGATATAACTTTAGTGGAGTTATTTTGGTTTCTATTTTTCCCAGTCTTCTAAGATGTCTCTGACTGTCTATTACTTCCATAACAGGAAAAAAAAAATTAGGAAGCAATTCCTTTTAAATGCATTAGAATTTCCTATATTTTCAAAACATCTTTGGTATCCTCTAGAATCAACAACTGAAAATTTAAGTAAAGGAAGAATGGTAGAAAGTAGAAAAACTAACACTGTTTCTCCTATAGTGTAGTCAATACACAAAACTAAACCTCTTCAAAGAACTTTCAATGTACTTGGCTCTTAAAAACTGTACCAGAACAATAACACTATTCTAAAAACAAACTGATTTAAAGTATTTTAAATATTTTAAATATTTTACCATGCGCAAAATCATGACGTAGTGAATGAACTTTCTGCAAATCTCTGAACAAAAGCTGAGAGTGAAAAAATTAATCAGCTTTGCAATGTATCAACCATGGCTTTTAAACCTCTGTGGAGAGTGATCAAATTCATTAATGACCAATTTCCCAGATGTAGTTGTAACTAAATGTTAGCATTTGTGGCCCAAACATTCTGATTTTCTCTTGAGAATTAAAAAGAAATACGGGGTGCCTGGGTGGCTCAGTGGTTAAGCCTCTGCCTTCTCCTCAGGTCATGATCCCAGAGTCCGGAGATTGAGCCCTGCTGGGGCTCCCTGCTCAGCGGGAAGCCTGCTTCTCCCTCTCTCACTCCTGCTGCTAGTGTTCCCTCTCTTGCTGTGTTTCTCTCTGTCAAATAAATAAAATCTAAAAAAAAAAAAAAAAAAGAAAAAGAAAGAAAGAAAGACACTGCCAAGTAGGAATTCAAGTGTTACATACTCTTAATTTAAGATCATAATGTTAGTTCTGAAACTGGTATTCACAAATTCATGTGCAGTAGCAGTACTAAGTCTCAAAAACAGTATGACAGTGTACAAATAATAGGTATTTTTAACTAAAATTTCTAACTTTTAACATAAGAAATGTATTTTTCTGTGAGGTAAATCAGGCAAATTATGCCACTATACACAACAATCACAACTATGGAAACACACACCCTAATTAGGAAAACAGTATAAAATAGTATTTGTTGTTCTGATCTAAATACTTAAAAAAAATTTTTTTAAATACTTAAAATTTTTAAATGGGAAAATGCTTTTGCTATGCAATAAAACAGGCAAATTACCACCATACAGTATGATCACACTATAAAAACACAAATCAGGGGGCGCCTGGGTGGCTCAGTTGGTTAAGCAACTGCTTTCGGCCAGGTCATGATCCCGGAGAGCCGGGAGAGACCCGGGATCGAGTCCCACATGGGGCTCCCTGCTTGGCGGCGGGAAGCCTGCTTCTCCCTCTCTCACTCCCCCTGCTTGTGTTCCCTCTCTGGCTGTGTTTCTCTCTGACAAATAAATAAAATCTTAAAAAAAAAAAAAAAAAACCACAAATCAAACACACAGAAATTAGACTGTTAGAAATGGTAACAAGGCTTATCTCTGGATGAAGGGATTCACTGCAGCTCATTTTTATTTCATTTGGTCATCTAATTTCCTAATTTTTATACCAATGTATTATTTCTATAAACTTCTTTCTTAAAAATCTTTTTTTATGTGTGATATAAGGATGACCACAAAACCTAAGCTAGAACTAAGTGAAGTTATAACTTAGATAATGGGAGTCAAATCAAAATAGTATTTTCTCAACAATGACTATCAAAAGGACCTTATATAAAAGGAAATTGGGCTTGTGTGGTTATTAAATTACCACCTAGATTTTGAAAAGCATAACCCTGGCATCTTAAATATTTTACAATTTTATCAAAATAAAGCACTTAGATATTTTCTTTCATCTTAGATTTCTTTCTAATCTTTTCATCCTTATTTATTGTTCAGGAAGAACTAGTCACAAATGAACTATTTTGGATAAAGTTAACACAAATAAATAGTTGAACTATAAATATTATCACTTTTATAAGCAAAAGATATCAAAAATCAACTTAACCTTTTCCTCAATATCAATTTAATCAATTAAATGAACCAATATGAATATGGGCACTAAATTGATTAACAAATTTAAGAAACACAATGGCCAGAAATAGAGACTATAAATAAAGCAGCAAGGTTACACATTTAGTATACATCCAAACCTGTATTAGCAATTTATGTGAAATAAAAGTATTTACTAAATATTTCAAGATATTTGCAATAAAAACTGACTTCTAATAATTTTAGCAACAACTAAAATACCCAAAGAACAAGACCATAAGAAATACCATTTCTGATACAGTTATGCTGGCAAATAACAAAATACAAGATAAAATTTTTAAAGGGCTAAATGCCAATTTTCATAAAATTGGCATTAAAAGCACCACAAACCAAACAGAAAAGACTTCAAAAACTCAAATTTCTCTGTTCAGCAATGGCAAAAGAATTATGGTTTGTAAAGGGTGCTAATAAAAGAAACCACAGAAAGGAAGACGCTAACATTTTTTTAAAAGAAGTAGTATACATGGTGGTGCCTGGGTGGCTCAGTTGGTTAAGCAACTGCCTTCGGCTCAGGTCATGATCTCGCAGACCCGGGATCAAGCCCCACATCAGGCTCCCTGCTCGGCGGGAAGCCTGCTTCTCCCTCTCTCACTCCCCCTGCTTGTGTTCCCTCTCTAGCTGTGTTTCTCTCTGGCAAATAAATAAAATCTTAAAAAAAAAAATAGAATAAAATAAAAGTAGTAGTATACTTAATTTACTGTAGCATCAGCTCTTTTACAGTATTTTATTTTAACAGAATAGTCTAGGTTAGAGATGGCCAGAGAAACAATGTGAACTAGGGGTGCCTGGGTGGCTCAGTTGGTTAAGTGACTGCCTACGGCTCAGGTCACGATCCCGGAGACCTGGGATCGAGCCCCACATCGGGCTCCCTGCTCGGCGGGAAGCCTGCTTCTCCCTCTCTCACTCCCCCTGCCTGTGTTCCCTCTCTAGCTGTGTTTCTCGCTGTCAAATAAATAAAATCTTTAAAAACAAAACAAAACAAAACAAAAAAAACAATGTGAACTATATATGCAATGTTAAATTTTTAAGTAGTCACATTTAAAAAAATAAAATGAATCAGATGAAATTAATAATATACTTAATATATCCAAATATGATCATTTCAACATGTAATCAATTTTTTGATTGATTACAATCAATCAAAATATTTGGAATATTTTGACTTTGTTTTTTACTGTCTTCAAAATCCAGTGTGTAATTTACACCCACATATCTCAATAGAGATGCTAAATATTCTGAAAGTTTTATTTATTTGAGAGAGCACAAGAGAGGGTACACACACAAGCCTGGGCAAGTGGGGGGAGGGGCAGAAGGAGAGGGAGAGAGAAAATCCCAAGCAGACTCCCTGCTGAGTGTGGAGCTGGAACTGGGGCTCAATCCTGCGACCCATGAGCTCATGACCATGCTGAAATCACCAGTCAGACCCTTAATCGACTGAAGCCCCAGGATGCTAAATTTTTATTAGAAAAACCACAGAAAACAGATATTGAATTTGATACTTAAGACTCACAGAATTTATCTGCATTTACTGGGAATGAATTTGAATGTAAGTGAGGTGATTACTACAAACTTATATGATTTCAAAGTAAAATCAGGACAGTTTATAACACTTGTTTTCCTTTAAGGCTAAAAAAAGCGCATCATATCCCCAAAGCAACATCAAAAAGAACGTTAGAGTAAAAACAAGAAATTAATTTTAAAAGAGTACCGCTGCCAGTGAGGAAGATATTAGAGGAAAGGATGGCAGCCCTGCTGCAGTGAGAAGGGTCCCAGAGGGGACTTCAGCCCAGATGACCTAAGAGATTATATTCATATTCATATTTTTACTCTCAACACTTCTGACACTAATTGCGTGGCCACCGCCAACAAATTTTTCAATTCTCTGGAAGTCATTCCTGACACTACCTGAAGTTAGTGCAAAGCACATAGATTAAGGGCTCAGTCCTACAAAAGTGCCCCCACTTCAGATGATACCTGCAAGTCCCAGTATAGCTGCCACCTAATACTTCTGACCAACATGCTACAGACTGGGAATTCCCACGACCCCCTACTCACATTTGATAATTTGCCTGAATGGCTCAAAGAACTCAAAAAGTTTACTTACCTGTTAATGCTTAAGGATACAATCAAAGGTCAGCCAAATAAAAGATGCCTAGGGCAAGATATCACTCTGGAAATTCCAAGTTTAGGAGCTCTGTATCAGGAGCCAAGGGCAAAGATCGAATATATATTTCTTATTATGCCACTTCTACATAATCAGGAGCTTTGCAAATTCATCCATATATTTAGGAAGATGAGAACCAAGTTTCTCACTACTGGAGAAGGAAAGCATACATGTAGGAAAAGGGGAAATCTATACAATGAACTCTACGTTGAACTGGAATTAGATCTATCAATGTGAACTTGCAGCTTCCAATATATATAGATAGATATAAACATATGGGCACCTGTGTGGCTTAGGTCATGATCCTAGGGTCCTGGGATGGAGCCCTGAGTCCCCTGCTCAAACAGTGAGCATACTTCCCCCTCTGCCTCTGCTTGCCCCCCCTGCTCGTGTGTGCTTTCTCTCACTCCACTCTCTCAAATTAAAACCTTAAAAAAAAAAAAGATACACACACCACACACACACACATATATATACACACACATACAGGCACAATCATTCATGCATACATATAAATACTTCCCAACGCTTCACTAAAAAAAATCTGGAAACAGTGATGTCCCAGTAGCCATGAGTACACACTGCTTTCTGAATCCTATTCTATACTATAAGGAATCTGCTTCCTTGGGAGAAATGGCTGGTCCAGGCAGGCTGGGGGAAGAACATCCTGTGCAGAAAATAAAGATATCATCAAAAAACAATAGACATGTTAATAAAAAGGACACAGAAGGCAGCTTCTGGCCCAATCTGGGAAACTGTTAAGAATTTCATAGTGAAAGGGTTTTTGAGGTATTAGTTTATCTATATCTACCACATATAGAGGGAAAAAATTCTGTTGTGTAATAGCTAACTGTGGTTGTTAAAGAAGTCATCTTGTGAAGAGGGTTAAGGATGAAAGACGTTTAAAACATTAAAATAAGATACTCAAGCAGAGCACATATTCAGTAAGATCTGTGAAAGCCTGTAATAATGGCTTTTATGGCAAATACGAAGTTTTCACTTCTATCCTTATAAGAGGGACAGAAAACGGTCAAGCTTCTCCCCAGCAAAATGTCATTATGCCCCACCCCTCCACTTATGGTGGGGGGCGGGCAGCATCTCTAGGGACAAAGAAACTGGTACAAATGTTAACACAGACAAATTTGTCCAACAAAAGTGTATCTAAACTAGCACCTAAATGTAATAGGGTGCCTGGTCAAACAAAACAAATATTTAAGTATTTAAAGTCTACCATTTTAAAATTGCTGGTGGCTTTTTTTTTTTTTTTGTCTAGGCAGAAAAGAGCAATGTACCTGAGTGTCACCTTTTTTGTTTTGGGACGAACCACTTGAGTGGCCCTTCTCAGTAATGCAATTGAAGTAAATAGATTACCTTTTGTCCTAAGGAAGGTATATATCAGGCTCTATTTTTTGACTTGATAAAAGCCACCTTACCAATAATATTAAATGGTACTGAACTAAGAGAAAGTGTGTAGAAATTCGAAGAAAAAAAAAAGGCTTTTGGTCAGTGTGCAGATCCCAAGGCCTTTCCTTTTAAGTTTACTGTCATTAGAAATTCTGATAGATTTAAATGGCCCTGAAGGCAGTCCACTAGTTGGAAAATTTCCCCTATCCTCAACATCCACAATAATGCAACTTACCTTGAAGGAGAACAGAATAAAAGCCTAAACCTATGCCTACGATGAAAAAGGGAAGCCGAAAACGCCTACAGACCCAGTTACTCTAAACAAAACAAGAACATTTTGAACAATCTGCCACACTTTGAGAGGAGATCTTATATGCCTAAGTAGATTACCCCTGGTATAAAAGGGTAAGAACTGTCTGACTTCAAAGAACGATTTTAGTTTAAAGAATATCCAAGAATCCAGGCCTATGAGATGATATGCTTATTAGTCTGTCGTGGTGCATACATAGGCCAATAATATCAACTGTTACACTTTTAAGTCTTTTACTAAATTACTACAAAGTCTTGATATTTCAAGAAGAAAATCTCATTTATCTGGAAATCTTATTGGAGGTGAGGTAACATCTTACTCCCATAACAATGCTGAATAAATTAAACGTTCCAGAGGATTTAAAAATATAATTATGTAATTTAAATGAGATTTCTGCTTGGACCTCATACAAACAGACAGCCAAATCCTTCTCAATAGCATATGCAATATGTCAAAGTACACAGTGGAAAAAAAAGGCAGGATTTTTTTTTTTAAGATTTTATTTATTTGACAGAGAGAAACACAGCTAGAGAGGGAACACAAGCAGAGGGATTGAGAGAGGGAGAAGCAGGCTTCCCGCCTGGCATGTGGGGCTCGATCCCGGGTCTCCAGGATCATGACCTGAGCCGAAGGCAGTCGCTTAACCAACTGAGCCACCCAAGCACCCCGTAAGATTTTTTTTTTTTTTTTTAAATCAAGGAAAAAACTCAATTCATACCATCAGCATCAAGAACTAAACTAACAAACTATAACTAAGGCCTATGGAAGTTATTGTTGACATATGTCATTGACAATTAACATGTTAATCTATTCGTTAAGTACTCCAAATCCTTAATTCTACTTTCCAGGTTGAGTAAACAATAGCAGTGGTGCCTAACAATTTTAGGAATTTAATTAATTTTTTTATTAACAACCTAATACTTGTAAATGAACAAGTTGCTAAACAACATTGACAAAACTCCTACTAACACTACAGCCATTCAGTTTATTTCTATTAGATGGAAATTTGATACACACAGGCCACATAAATAATACCGCTTTACCTTAAATACTTAAGTCTAAACAGAACATCCTGTGATAACCAATAAATGTATATAGCATCTAAAAAACTGAACATCGGAGCACCTGGGTGGCTCAGTCATTAAGCGTCTGCCTTTGGCTCAGGTTGTGATCCCAGGGTCCTGGGATTGAGCTCAGCATCGGGCTCCCTGCTTGGCAGGAAGCCTGCTTCTCCCTCTCCACTCCTCTTGCTTGTGTTCCCTCTCTGGCTGTGTTTCTCTCTGTCAAATAAATAAAATCTTTTAAAAAAATAAAATAAAATAAAAATAAAAATAAAAATAAAAATAAAAATTAAAAATTCTGAACACATCAAGAATTAAAAAGACCTTGTCATCTCCCTCCTTATAGACACTACATATAAATACTGGCGAAAAGAACATTTAAATAGAAAGTGAAATATAAAGGTGGAAGATGCTCAAGGATGAATTATAACTGTTAAATAGAGCAAAAGGACTTAGAATTCCACAAGAATTCAAGTTCTTCCTGGTTTAACTGAAGTATTCTGCAGTGGAAAGAATAAGATATACTATGATCTTTAGTTATTAAACCTGAGTTAGTTTCTTCAAATATAAAATTAAGAAAATATCTGCCTTGTACTGTACCTGTTGCAAAAGGGGCTCTCATTAGAAAGGAATTAGTAATTATTAATACCTTTCCAGATTAATTAGCAGGGAACACTTTGCAAAAAGGCCTGAAGAAAGGTATGTAGTATTTAGGGCTTTTGTTATAGAAAAGCCCATTTTTACCACATTCTAGTAGTAGTACAGTAATTCAGAATCTTTCTTTTAATAAAATTTTAATTGAAATCTGGCTGCCTCCTCAAGTAACACACAAAGATGATCATTTCAGAGAGATGCTCACTTATAAAGTATATATCACCATACTATTATGTAAATGAAACATGAAGGCCAGAGATTATAGGAGGGAAACAAACTCTGTTTAACCAGAACATTACTTCCAATGAGTATTCTAGTAAGTATTCTGAATACCAGTTGATAAACAGCATGAAGTATGAAAATTTATTTGGACTAAATCTAACCACCCACAAAAAAGAACCAAAACTAAATCAGCTTACAACAAACCCTTATGATAGATACTGAGGCAGAGAAAGCAGAAAAATACTTTCTTTTCCTTTTTTTTTTTTTTTAAAGATTTTATTTATTTGACAGAAACAGCCAGAAAGGGAACACAAGCAGGGGGAGTGAGAGAGAGAGAAGCAGGCTTACCGCCGAGCAGGGAGCCCGATGTGGCACTCGATCCCGGGTCTCCGGAATCATGACCTGAGCCGAAGGCAGTCGCTTAACCAACTGAGCCACCCAGGTGCCCTTCTTTTCCCTTTTTTTTTTAAAGATTTTTTTTTTTATTTGACAGAAAGAGATCACAAGTAGGCAGAGAGACAGGCAGAGAGAGAGGAGGAAGCAGGCTCCCACTGAGCAGAGAGCCCTATGAGATCATGACCTGAGCCGAAGGCAGAAGCATTAACCCACTGAGCCACCCAGGTGCCCAAATACTTTATTTTCAATTCTTCAAGTTTTAAAGACCTTTCCTTGCTTATCTATAATATCTCATCTCTGATCATGCCTTCTACTTAGCCAATCTTTCTTGCCCCATGCTCACTCAACCTTGTTTAAATAATATAGCCTACTCTCATTATCTCTAGTTCTTAATCTTCCTGAGCCATTCCCTTAAATCCACTGCAAATTTTCTATTATTCTTAAACTGTAAGATCACCAAATACCTGGAGCAAATATGACATAATGTCACATACATTCTGCATGTATATGTGTTTGTGATAACATCCTTTGTATAGCTTTTCCAAAAAAATGAACAAGTATTTTTACTTCATTACTATAGAATATTTTTTAAAATATGTAACTTAAGTTATAAAAACAACACAGTCTGTGTGTGTGTGTGTGTGTGTGTGTGTGTGTGTATTTTAACAGGTGAGGGAGTGGCAGAGGGAGACAGAGAATCTAAAGCAGGGTCCATACCCAGTGCACAACAGACTTCACAGTCCTCAGATCATGACCTGAGCCAGAATCACTTAACCAACTGAGCCACCCAGGTGCCCCCAACACTGTATGTTCTTTCATGGTATGTAAATTATATCTCAATCAAATTGTTCACACACACACACACACACACACACACACACACACACACACACGTCAACCCAAGACCTAGATAAAACATGTTCCCATAGAATTTCCTGCAAGGATGGAAATGCTCTATATCTGTGCCATCCAGTATGATAGGCACATATGGCTTTGAGCTTGAATTGCAGCTAGTGTAACTGAAAAACTGAGTTTTTAAATTTTATTTCATTTTAATTAAGTTAAATAGCCACGGGAGACTAGTGAACAGTATATAAATCTAGAATGTTACAGGGACTTACATTTACCCTTGCTCACATCCCCTCTCTTAGATAATCTTGAATTTTGTTAATGACTTAACAGCCAAATGCAATAAATTTCCAAAGTCTAACTAATCTCTACAACTCTTTTCTAGTCCTTCTAAAATCTACTCCCCAAAATCACTACTATGCAAACTGACTACTACTCTTAAAATTTTATTCCCTTGATACTGTCATTCTTCTAGTGTTCTATTTAGTCCAACCCCTGGGCTCTTTTTTTCCTTTGCCCACCCATCAATTATTCCTATTCTGCCCCAGGAAAATTATCTTCCCCATCTCTTCTTCTATTTTTGTCTATATATTTATACATATCCTCTCCATAGATGATTTCATGTACTTGCATTATTTCAGCTGACTGAATGACTAACACAGACATTTGGGAATCTATAGCTTTACCTTCAACCTGCTCTTTGAGCTTCAAGAATATAACCAAGTGCCTAATGAACTTCTTCATGGAGGTTTCACAAGTACCTCAGGCATAACGTCTCAAATTGAATATATCTCCATATCCTTTCCTCTCCCCCCCAAAAACAAAACCCCTAATTCTTTCTTATTCCTTCCCTCAGTTGACAGCACAGTCATCTATCCCTACCCTTTTATCTGTGCTTCATTTTTCCTCCAAATGCCAATTCATCACTAAACCCTGAATATTTTATCTCCAAAATATTCAAAGATTCCTTTCCTCTATTACTGCCCTCATTCAGGCTATAGAAATCTCATACTCCTAACTAAACTCTACACATCCGTTGTACTCCTTAAATCCATTCTCCACAATTACTACTATGCAAATGTACTTACCTTCTTTGTTTATAATTCTTTACTCTTCACTGTGGGAGGGGTGTGTGGAAGATTCAAAGAGCATCTAAACATAAACATGATAATAATGTCTAGGAATTTTTAAACATGTTAAAGTGACCTGTGCATTTCCCAAATTTATCTTAATCCACAATGACCTACCAGTCCAAGTAAGGAGAGTATCCACATAGAAATGGATATATCAGGTTATTTAGCAGAAAACTACTAGCCATTAAGATGATCTTGTCAGGGCTGCCTGGGTGGCTCAACTGGTTAAGCATCTGCTTCTGCTCAGGGCATGACCCCAGAGTCCTAGGACTGAGCCCTGTATCAGGCTCCCTGCTCAGCGGAGAGTCTACTACTCCCTTTCTCTTTCTGCCTCCCCTTCCCTCACTCATGCTCTCTCTTGCTCACTGTCTCTCTTTCTCTCAAAACAACTAAATAACATCTTAAAAAATAATAAGATGATCCCGTCATTATCCCAAGCAAGCTGTTTACTTCTATTAATAGAGAAAATGTGCACATCAATCATGATTTGATTTACTAATTAGTTTCACCTCACATGGTTTGGTTCATATATGTGAAGGTACTTTGTAAAGTGTATAGATAATAAAAGGATAATGGTGCTTTAAAAAAACACCATTGGTTTAGATATTAGTTTGTGTTTCATTAATACAAGACCATCCACCATGCACATACTGACAAGAAAAAAAAATCATCTGTCTCTGAGAAGCTGAACCTTGGCTGTATATTTCTATAGAAATAATTGGTAGGATTTTTCTTAATGAACCTGAAAATGATGATTATACCAACTAGATTTCTAAATACTCTTAAAATTATTCCTAAATTCTTAAATCTCTTAAGAATTCTTGAATTCCTAGAAAAACTGTATTTGCTTGTGATGACAGTTTACCTGAAGATTCCTAAAAATCATTAAGCACATTCATTCAGTAAAGCACACTTAGTATGTCAATCTTGCAATGCCAAGATTCAAGTCACAGTGTCAAAAAGCAAATTCTTTATGAAAGCTCATCTGAGGAGCACCTGGGTGGCTCAGCCAGTTAAGCGTCCAACTGGTAATTTTGGCTCAGGTCGTGATCTCAGGACTGTGAGGTAAGTTGTGTGGTGGGCATGGGGCCTGCTTAAGACAATCACTCTTCTTGGGGCGCCTGGGTGGCTCACTTGGTTAAGTGACTGCCTTCGGCTCAGGTCATGATCCCGGAGACCCAGGATCGAGTCCCACATCGGGCTCCCTGCTCGGCGGGAAGCCTGCTTCTCCCTCTCTCACTCCCCTTACTTGTGTTCCCTCTCTGGCTGTGTTTCTGTCAAATAAATAAAAATCTTAAAAAAAAAAAAAAAAAAAAAAGACTATCTCCCTTCCTCTGCTCCCCACTCAAAAAAAAAAAAAGAA
>PITA01002062.1:0-11465 GCA_004023965.1 Spilogale gracilis
CAACCAACTGAGCCACCCAGGTGCCCCTAAATGAATAAAATCTTAAAGAAAAAAGAAAAAAAAAAGAGGCTACCATAGTAAAGATACAGGAAGGTGTGATGTTGCTACAAGAAGGGCCACACAGTCCAATGAAATAGAATCTAGAAACAGACCCAAGCATAGGTGGACACCTGATTTATGAAAAGGGGACATAGTCAGGAAAGAACACTGGGTTTTCAAAAAGTGGTGCTGAGTCTATCAGATATTCATGTGGAAGAAAAAAAATGAACCTCGATCTCTACCTCACACCATACTAAAAAAACCACAGAAAACAAAATAACCCAAAGCTGTGCAGATTGCAGATCTAAACACGAAAAGCAATTATAAGGTTTTTAAGAGATATTATGAACCCAAGGTAGGGAAGATTCCTTAAAATGCACTAAACATAAAGGAAAAGTTTCATACATTTTATTACGCTAAAATTTCCCATATCTGGTCACCAAAACATGCAATTAAGGGAGTGAAAAGACAAAACTCGAGGTGGGAGAGGATATTCACAACACATATCTGACAAAGAACTTGTGTCCAGAATAAATTCCAATAATCAATAAGAAAAAGAAACAAGAAAAGTCTTGGAAAAGCACTTCCCAAAAA
The DNA here is from genome assembly GCA_004023965.1 of Spilogale gracilis. NCBI lineage: Eukaryota > Metazoa > Chordata > Mammalia > Carnivora > Mephitidae > Spilogale > Spilogale gracilis. The sequence goes on from PITA01002062.1 coordinate 634, forward strand.
GAGGAAATCCACATGGCTAATAACAATATGAAATGATGCTCAAGCTTGCCGGCCAGGGGAGAAATGCACATGAAGGTGAGAAGAAATGATCTACCCACCAGGTGGGCCAAAATGTAAAATCTGGCAATAACAAATGTCGGCAAGAATGTGGAACAACAGAACTGTCATTCACAGCTAAGGGAGTGTAAACTGCTACACACTTTAGAAAATAGTTTGGCATTACTTAATCAAATTGATGCAGTGGATATCCTCTGACCCAACGGTTGCACTCCTAGGTGTATACCCTAAATTTTGAAGGCATATGTGCTTTAGGAGACAAAAAAAAAAGGTTTAGGGCAGCATAGTTAAACTCTAATGGATAAATAAACAGTGTCACAAAATAGAATATTCTGTCTAGAGCAAAGGAAATGAACTGCCATAACACGCCCCACATGAATGAACCTCCCAAACAGAACATTGAGCCAAAGAAGCCAAGCACATATAAAAAAAATATGTGCAGTATGATTCTGTGCACATAAATCTGCAAAAATGGGCAATAACTCTGGTTTAGGAATGCCCATGGTGATAGCAAAACCATAAAATAAAGCAAGATCATCAAAAAGCAAGGTCATAACTAACTGTCGTGGGGACGGAAAGGCACACTGGGGGTTCCAAATTGTAGCTTCTTTTCTTTATCTTGACCTGCGTGACAGTTAAGTGGGTGTTTGCTTGAAAACTATTTTGTAAAGTGTACACATACTTTATGCACTTTTCTATATGCATAAAATATTCCAGAAAAAAAATTCGTAAGCAAAATCAGACAAGAAAGAAATAAGAGATACGCAGACGAGAAAGAATCTGTGCCTGAGGAACTCAGGGAAGATTTCATGGAAGTGGGGGTTCGCTCAGCAGATGCATACAGAGAGTTCTCCCTGAACTAGACCCTGAGATGACAAAGGTGATCAAACACACAGGCTCTCTGCCTTTGTAGGATTTATAGTCCAGGGAGGGAGGCAGAGAGGATTTAAAAAAACACACTATAAATGCTTAATCTACAGACCCTGGTTTTGACCTTGAGGGTAAAGTCCAGGGTCAAGCCCTTACCCTATGTGAACTGAGATCCGAAGGGTGAGTACAGGTTGCTCAGGTGTGGTGGGTGAGAGAATTTGGAGCGAAGTTTCTCAAGAGGCAAGTTGGTCTCAAAGAGCTCCTGAAAAGCTCTTGTGGCCACATGCAGAGAACCAGTAAGGAAGGGGCATGAGATGAGTAGTCTGGAGAGGATATTTGACCTGGGCTTTGAAGGTTGAATAGGAGCTCATCAGGAAGAAACTGTAAAATCCTCGAGGGCTGGGATCCTACATCTCACTTACCTATGCCCCGTCCAAAGTTGCACTCAGTAAATACATGATTTCTCTCGGAAAGTAAAGATCCAGAGAACAGAAGAATGTAGAGGTTACCAAGCTGAGGCCACAGAGAAATGGGGGTACAGCACATTCGGGGCTGAGGGTGGGAGTGTCCTCAGCATGCTGGGCTCCATCTCCCCCAGGAGCAGCTTTAGTGGGCCCGTGAAGTCACTGATAGCGGGAGGAGGGAGCTGGAAAGGAAAACTCCAAGAGAAAAGCCATCTGCTCCTGGAAGCAGCTGATGCCCCACCCCACCCCAAATCCCGGGTCTCATGAGAGTGACAGCACCCGGGCCCTGGGACAGTGGAGCCAGACGCACTCGGAATAAGCAGCCGCGGCTGCGGTAGCCTCCAGAATCTGGTTGTTAGCGGGCAGTGGAGGGAGTCACACTGTCTCCCCTGTGTTTACTTGGCTTCATCGAAGGGCTGGAAATCTGATCTCCATGGGGACTATCCCTGGTCAGCCCCTGCCCAGAGTCTCCGCCAGAGCCCTGGCCTCTCAGAGCTGCTCAGAGGAAGAAGATGTCCTATGATCTGGAGAAAGTAAGACCAGAGAGCAAAGCAGAGAGAGACAGGGCTTGCCTAATCACAAAGTGAGTGAAAGCAGCCCCCATTTTGTGGGGTGCTTGTGATGTGCGAAGAACTGGGCTAAACACTCTATATGTATATCATCCTTACAAAGGAAGTGTTCTTGTTTAATCGTTGGGGAAATGGAGCCTCAGAGAGGGCTAGTAACGTGTCCAAGGTCACCCAGAGCTGGAACTGGGGTGCAGTCCTGATAGGTCCAGTTCCAAAGCCAGTGTCCCTAACCGTCCTACGCTCCTGCTTCCAAGGGGCATGCACTATACACCTGGGACACGAAAGACCAGGCACTCCAGCGAGGGGCTCTGAGAAGAACCCCATCGCCTGCGAACCTCCCTCTGTGACTGATCCTGGAGTTAGGGACATCTGTTCTCAGCTAGCCCCACTGCCTTCCCACCTCTGAGTGCCCTCTCCAGTCCCACCTTCCTCAAGCACCTGCATCCTAAAGGAAGCTTCTTGCTAACTTGAATGCCTCTGGAATAGGTCTACAGACTTACCCAAGAGCAGAAATTCCTCCTCTGAACCAGCCATAGAGGGTAAAACCAGGAGGATGGGGACTGATCTGTTGTCCCTAGAAGCCCCACCATGTGGCACAGTGCCTGGCAAAGAAGGAATGAGATAAGGTCCCAGTTCGGGCACCCAGCGTGGACATCTGTGGCACACAGGAAAGCCAGGTCTACCCCTGACAGCTGTGTGGCTCTGAACAGGGGAGGTAGCCTCTCTGAGCCCACCCCCTCTCCGCAAAATAGGGACCTTTAATACTATTTTCTCCATGTAGTCCCTGATCTCTTGTATACAATGTGCTTAGTGCCCAGCAAGGGCTCAATAAATATTATGTCCTGGATGTGAACTTTTATTGTTTTTACTTTTGACTGGTTTTCAGACCCCTTCCAGCGATGTGCTACAAGCTTCTGAGTAACAGACCACGCACCCATTGCCAAGACACCCTCCACAGTACCAGGAATATGGCCAATACTGAGAACTCCACTGTTGATTTGAAAGCTTGCCTTCTTCTCCATTCTCCTCTGTTTTTGCTCAGTTCCCAGGCATTTCTGTAAGCCATGCTGAACCTGTTTACAACTTCCGACTAGGTCCCATATGGAGTAAGAAACTAGTGATTTCTTTATCCGGTGGAACCGAGTGTCTAACCTGAATCCCTCTTGCTGTAATTCTAGTCCATTTTCTCACACTCAACTCTGAGGTGATGGGAACAGCTGTTCTTTTTCCTCCATGAGGTCACTGCCCTAAGCAGGAAGAAAGCATCCCCCACCTCCACCCCACCCCAAGAATGTCCCCGGTACCTTTCCTACCGGAAATTTCTGCATCGAATTGCTTTCCTTTTCTTGGATGCAATAATGTTTCTTTGAGCCACTCATTCACCCACCAGGCCTTTTAGGGGAATACTCCCGCGCGTTCCCAGCTTGGGGAATTCCAAGGGATTCCAGTCAGGCCTTCAGGACCCTGCCCACTCCCAGGAGCCTAGCCCAGGCCACCTCCAGATAGAAAGGAAAAGAAAGGTGATGGAAAAGACAGTCACCCAATGAGTTAGTGGCTCAGTGGCTTCGTGACTCATTGACTCCTACTCCCAGGCCACGGGACTCCCCCTGCCTCCTGAGGCTGGGTACCCTCTGGCCAGCCCCAGGGGACAGAAGTCAGGCTGACTGTATAAAGAGTGTAAGGGACACAGTGGTCACCAAGCCTCCAGCCCTCCCCTGTCAACTTCCTCCTGGAATTTTGTGCCCATTCCTATATCAGCACCTGCGACCTTGAGTGAAGACTCTTCCTTGTGGAGTAACCTCCCCAGGAAGGCTGGGCTCTTGGTGAGGGAAAGCAGCGTTGATTCAGCACACGCACACATGCGCACGCACACACACACGTGCACACGCATACTACCTGTGTGTGTAAGGGCCACAGTGGCCTCTTGGAGCTATAGGCTTTCTTAGCAGCCCCTGGCCCTCAAACCTCATGACCCAGGCCTGGAAACTCACCAGTAAATTCCCTCAACCCTTCCCAAGGCCTGAAACTAGTCACAAAATTGAATCCTAGAGCAAGGACCTCTCTGTGCTCCTGCCCAGAGCAGCAACCTCCTACCAGTTTGCCTAGGGACGGGGAGCTCATGACCTGCCAAGGCACCTCACCTCACTGTCAGCCTCGGGCCCTGGAGGCTTCCCAGAGGAGCAGTGGGAGGGGGGCTCTGGGGTCAGAGAGACCTGAATTCAAATCCCAACTCCAAGGCTGGCTGGCTGTGTGGCCTCGAGGGAAGTTGTTTTCCCTCTCTGTGCCTCCACTTCTCATCTGCACACTGGGGAGCTGAGTATTTGCCTAAGGGAACTGAGGTGAGGACAATAGGAGAGAACATATGGGAACACAAAGGTCAGCCTCGGTCTCCCCGTCCCTGAAGATAGTGGGAATAGTGACCATTGTGTCACGATGAGAAACTAGGCCACGGACTGCACTCCTCGCTTTATGTGGATTATACTACCTAATCTTCACCACGAGCTCCACAGGGAGCACTGACATTGCACCCATTTTACAGATGAGCAAGCTGTAACACTTAGAGAAGTGTGTGTGACTTGCCAAGGACACACAGCTAAGGAAAGCTGATAACCTGCTTGTTTACCCCGTTACATGGGACTCTCCAAACCTGCTGTGTGGGGGTGAGTGGTCAATAAATTCCAGTCGTCCTTGAGATTACAGTTATGGATTGCCATGAGCCCCATGGCCCCAGTCCAAAGCCCTCCCCAGGATTTCAAGGTGGAGGTATTCTTTCTCGTGGTTTCTCTGCTTCTCCTCTGCAGCCTGCTCAGTTAACTCAGTGGGGATGATTCAGAATCCCTGGGAGCGCTGTCTCAGTTCCCTGGTGCACCTGCTGGGAGTGACACCCAGCCCCTTCCTCCACTTCCAGGAAAAACCCATTCCCCCAAGGCATCTGTGTGTGTGCTCTAGATTTAGCTACAGAAAGAATGTGGAAAAATGTTCACACTGCAAAATAGAACTTTATATTGAACATCTGACATCCTTGTTTTAAAGCATCCTTTTCTCCCCAGCTACACACCTCCAAGAATTTTGCCCTGCTCAGTTTGCCTTGTGGGGCTCCTGGCTCCCAAGGACCCAGCATTCTGCCCCCTGAGAGTCTCTAACCCCTCTTCCCCATCCTACCTCTCCTTCAGCCCGCCCGTTAGGAACAAGAATGCTGTTGCCTCCAGCCCTTAATCCCAAAACTTCCCACAGTGATACCCACAAAGGGGACTTCCAATTAACTAGAGTCACCCTCTTACAGGGCAATGCGACCTTTAGCGGCTTCTTCATTCCTTGGCACCGTGCCTAATGCTCGGTGGGCTCACTGATAACCATAACAGCATGAGAAAAAGTCCTCCTCTGATTAAGCAGCAACATGCTTTCTTCCCCCATTAATGATCCTAAAACACCAAAAGTCTCAAACCTTGAAAAATTATCTGACCCAGAACTCCTTAGTGAGACATGCCCAGCCCTCACTGTGTGGTACCATCCCGTGCATTGAAGGGTGTTTACAATCCCTGGCTTTCCCCCGCTCTACGCCAACAGCACGCCACCCCTGTCTCTGTGACAACCCAAAATGCCCCCTCCATTTCCCAAGCCCCATCTCTCCGTCACACACACCTGTGTGTACAGGCACATGTGGACACGCACGCACGCACATACAGGGTAGAGAACCACTCCTCCCACTTCATATGAAGGGTAGCAGAAAGGTCACCCCACAATATGCTGCTTTGGTCTATCAATTATTTTGAGCTATCAGCACCTGAAAAGCAGCAGCTGCAGGAAAGGCTTTCTCTGAACTTCCCTATTTGCCTAAAGACAGGTCCTCCTAAAGGAACTCAACTCTCCTAAGTCCCCCGGTGTGTGTAGGGGGGCGAGGGTGGACTCTAGACTCAGGAGATCCTAGAAAGTGAATGCCACACCCAGACACACTGTCACAAACTATCATACCTCCCGGCTAGTCCTCTAAAAGCCCACTCATCTTTCCTAAAAACTGCTTCCTCTTCCCTAGAGGCCTCCATCCCACTCCTCTCTTTCCCTATTAGGATGGTGCTTAAGCCCGAATTCTAAGATGGGGGGTTACTCTTCCTGGAAATCTCCCCCGCATCCAGGAAGTATACGTGGTAATAAACCGCTCTTTGGTTATCTCTTGTTAATCTGTCTTTCATCTCAGCTAAGAGCTCAGAGGTGAAGAGGGAAAATTATGGGTCCTCCCAACATCCACATGGGCTCAGGAGACCCTGAGAGGAAGCCGCTGTGCCTGAGATCACAGGGCAAGTGAGGCCAGGGCACAGGACCCCTGCCTCCAGGAGCGGGTTCTGCAAACCCAATTCCTTGGCTCTCCCTGGAAGGGCCAGGAGGGTGCCAGGCAGACACCCGCAGAAGAAACCTCAGCATCTCATATTTTGAGGACTCCACGGATTCTGCCTGGTTCCCAGTAAAGCAGAAACATCGATGTCAAGTGAGGTTAGCATGGAGCTCTGCCTGAGAAAGGCTGAGCCAGCCAGACCTCCCCCTGGCAGAGCTCCGGTGAGGCAGCAATCCTCCCCAGTGCCTGGCCCCCTCCAGCCTGGCAGTGGGGCTCCTGCTGTCATCTGCTCTGAGATGGGGGCGGGGAGCAGAGGAGGGGATTTCCAGAATCTAAAAGCCAAACGTGCCAGCAAGCCATGCTTTCCAGACATGGGAACCCACAGGTCAAGCACACAGCTCTAGGCCCTGCCAGAGACAGTGCCCAGGGTTGGGGAGCAGAGGGCAGGCCCTAGGAGAAGGGCATGGCCTTGAGTGCATCCTTGACTGCACACAGAGCACTTCTGCTCAATACTCTAAAGGCTCTGAATGAACTGTTATGAAGACCCTGCAGGGTAACCTACCACTCCCCACTCCACAGATAGGGAGACAGAGACCCAAAGCAGGGCTGTCCCTTACAGAGGCCCACACATCTGCAGCTTACTGGCTGTGTGACCGAGGACACGCACGCTAAGGGCTCTGGGCTTCAGGTTCTTCTTCTGGATCATCAGGAGGGCGATGCCTGCCTCTAAGAGCATTGTGCGTTTCAGTGGGTAGAGCATGTGACTCTTGATCTCTGGGTTCGAGTCTCATGAGTTTGAGTCCCACTTTGGGGGTAGAGTTTACTTAAAAAAATTTTTTTTAAATAATCAAGTGTATAATTCAGTGGCTTTGGGTATATTCGCTAGGTTGTACAGCTATTACTACTAATTCTAGAACAGTTCCATCTTCCCCAAAAGAAACTGGTACCTATTAGCACTCAGTCCCTCTCCCTACCCCCTGACAACCACAAGTCTACTTTCTATCTATGGATTTGCCATTCTGTATAGGTCATGTCCACTGAATCATGTCTGGCTTCTTTCTCTTCACATGTTTTCAAGGCTCATCTGTTTTGTGGCATGTATATTGGCTGAATATTATTCTATTGTGTGGATTTACCATGTTTTATTTATCCCCTCCTTAGCTGACCGATATTTGGATGTTTTCCCTCTTCGGATATTATGCAGGATGCTGCTATGAGCATTCCCATATGAGTTTGGTGTGCCACAAATGTTTTCATTTCTCTTGGCTATACACCTAGGGGTTGAATTGCTGGGTCATATGATCATTCTATGTTTAGCCCTTTGAGAAACTGCCCAACTGTTTTCCACAGCGGCCACACCATTTCACATTCCCATCAGCAATGTTTGAGAATTCCAATTTCTCCACATCCTCACCAACACTGCTTATTTCCCCGAGCCCTTTCTTTTTTTTAATTATAGCCATTCTAGTGAGTGCGACATAGTGTCTCATTATGGTTTTGATTTGGATTTCTCTAATGACTAACGATGTTGGGTATGAATATGCTTTTCAACAGTGATTTTAGTGACCACGTGAATTCCATGGTAGATTACAAAATGTATTTTTCATTGGCTATTTTGAATATTCAAGTTGTTTCATTTTCCTCATTCACTCCTAAGCCCTTGTATATTGTAATTATCTCTGATTCAACCCCATTCATTCATTCATTCATTCATTCATTCATTCAGCAGCTGTTACTAAGCCAGGCCTACTCTAGGTGCTTCTGGATTGCACTGAACCCAACAGGACGGATCCCTGCCTTCCTGGAGCTGAGGTTTAGTGATCTAGCAAACAATCATGCAGAGAAAATACACAAGGGATGGGTGTGTCACTCAGAGAGGTCAGGTAGGGCCTGAGGAGGGGGACTTAGCCAGCAGTGGGGTACAGGCAGAGAAGAGCATTCTGGTTTTTTTTTAAGATTTTTATCTACGTATGCGGGTTTGTTTTGTTTGTTGTTGTTGTTGTTGTTGTTGTTTTTGAGAGAGAGAGAGGGTGTGCAGGTGAGCAGGGGGAAGGGAGAGGGAGAGAGAGAAGCAGACTCCCCATTGAGCAGGGAGCCCCATGTAGGGCTCGATCTCGGGACACTGGGATCATAACCTGAGCTGAAGGCACATGCCCAACCGACTGAGTCACTCTGGTGTGCATATATTTTTTTTTAATTTTTTTTTAATAATCCCATACCCAATATAGGGCTCAAACTTGCAACCCTGAGATCAAGAGTCAGTCGCTCCACCAGCTGAGCCATCCAGGTGCCTAAGAAGAACATTCTAGATAGAAAAGGTTGTGCTAGATTCCAATCTCACGTTTAAGCTTATCATCCATTTTGAGTTTATCTTTGTGTTTGGTGTAAGAGCAAGGTCCAGGTTCATTCTTCTGCATGTGGCTGTCCAATTTTCTCAGCACCATTTCCTCAAGAGACTATCTTTTTTCATTGGCTATTCTTTCCTGATTTGTTGAGGATTAGGTGACGACAGAGTTGAGGGTCCAGTTCTGGGTTCTCCATTCTGCTCCACTGATCTAGTCTTCTGTGTCTGTCCTTAGGCCAGTACTAGGCTGTCTTGATGACCACAGCTTTGTAACAGAGCTTGAGGTCTGGCATTGTGATGCCACCAGCTTTCATTTTTTTTGTCAACATTCCCCTGACTACTTGGGGTCTTCGCTGGTTTGTACAATTTTGAGGATTATTTGTTCCAGCTCTGCAAACAATGTCAATAGTATTTAAAAAAAAATACTTATTTATTTATTTGACAGAGGGAAACACAGCGAGAGAGGGAACACAAGCAGGGGGGAGTGAGAGAGGGATAAGCAGGCTTCCTGTGGAGCAGGGAGCCTGATGCAGGGCTCGATCCTAGGACTCTGGGATCATGACCTGAGCCGAAGGCAGACACTTAATGACTGAGCCACCCAGGCGCCCGTCAATGGTATTCTGATAGGGATTTGACTCTGGGAAACAAACTGAGGACTGCAGAAGGGGAGGTGAGGTGGGGGGAATAGGGTAACAGGGTGATGGGGACTAAGGAAGGCATGTGATGTGATGAGCACTAGGTATTATATACAACTGAGAAGTCACTGAACATCTGAATTACCTGAAACTAATGATGTACTGTATGTTGACTAATTGAATTTAAATGTTTAAAAATTAAAAAAAAAATTTTAAAGGCTTTGCTTATTTCAGGAACTAACAGAAGACCTGAGTACCTGGGTGGGCCTGAGGAGAGAAGGGGCTTGGGGCGAGGTGGACCATGGAACGGGGAGGGATGGGTCTTCGATCTACAGTCAGCTGCAGGATGGCTAAATCTATAGACACTTGTTTTCTTTTCAATGTGTCATTTAAAATAGCAAAGGAGGGGCGCCTGGGTGGCTCAGTAGGTAAAGCATCTGACTCTTGTTCTGGCTCAGGTTGTGATCTCAGGGTCATGAGACGGAGCCCCGTGTCAGGTTCCACAGGGCGTGGAGCCTGCTTAAAATTCTCTCCTCTCTCAGGGCGCCTGGGTGGCTCATCTGCCTTCGGCTCAGGTCATGATCCCGGACTTCTGGGATCAAGTCTTGCGTTGGGCTCCCTGCTTGGCAGGAGCTCTGTTTCTCCCTCTCCCACTCCTCCTGCTCCTACTCTCTCTCTCCCGTTCCCTCTCTCTGTCTGCCTCTCAAATAAATAAACTAAATTAAAAAAAGAAAAAAAAAGAAGTCTCTCCTTCTACCTCTGCCCCTCCCTGGCCCCATTCATGCACTTGCTGTCTCTTTCTCTCTCAAAAAACAAAACAACAAAAAAGGAGACGTGATCAGATTCTGGAAGGAGTGGGGGAGAGAGGATTTCTAAAGACAGCATATTTGAACACAAGGATCCTTGCCCTAGATGTCCCTGTACGGGCCAGGGACTCCCAGGCGCCCAGCCACTGCCATCACCTGCTGTGTCCAGGCCCCATCTGAGCAGCTTGCCCGTGGCCAGGAACACCAAATGGCGCGATCCTCCCATGGGGCCAGAGCTGTCTGGACCAAAGTGGGTAGTGGACCTGGGTAGTGGACCTAAAAGCAGCCAATCTTGAAGTTGGCTGGTGGCCTAAGAAGTGGCCTCTACGGTTTAATAAGAAAATAAACATTCAGTCTTTGTTCCTGGTTCCTAGCACAGAGATCCTAAACCCCTTGGAGTTGATTGTCTTTTGTATGCTAATGAACGACTTTTGAGGAGCATGAAAAATAAAATTAGTACCATTATGCCTTATACCTCTAACCGCCACCTGGCTTCTGTACACCCGCTTGCTAGACCCTAAGAAAGTGGAAAAACACTAGCAGCCCTCCTATAGCCACCCCGTAATCACAGGGCACCTCTCTCCTGCCTTCAGATCTGAGAAGAAATAACGGCCATTTGGCTCCAGGAATGTGGCTGCATTGAAAGACTCACCCTTCCCCCTTTCATGCTGGGTGTTGCAGGAGGGAGTGCCCCTCTGTGGTTTCGGTTAATAAGCGCGAGAACCAATCAGATCATGCTGGTGTTCAAATTTAAATG
>PITA01002062.1:11565-97505 GCA_004023965.1 Spilogale gracilis
TAGGTTCAGAATGGGGGCTGGCTGTTCCCAGGAGCATTCCAACCTCCTAGGAGGGGTGAGAGGTTGGGGATGGAACTCAATCACCAATGGCCAGGGATTAAATCTACCATGCCTCCATAACTAGACTTCTTTAACAAGCCAGAAACAGGGTTTGGAGAGCTTCTGGGATGGTGAATATGCTGGGAGAGTGGCGGGCCTGGAAATGGCAAGAAACTGCGCCATCCCACCTACCAGCCTCCACATTTCGGCCCACGGCCTGCTTGTAAGTCGCATCTACTCTAATAAACCTGTAATACTAAGTAAGACATGTTCCTGAGTTTTTGAGTTGTTGTAGCAAATTATGGAACCTCAAGAGGGGGTTGTGGGAGACTGTGAATTCACAGCCAGTTGGTCGGGAGTGCAGGTGAGCCCTGGGACTTGCGACTGGCATCTGAAGCAGGGACAGTCTTGGGGGACTGGGCCCTAAACCTGTGGGGTCTGCACTAATTCCAGGGGTTAGCCTCACAATTGAATTGCTGGACATTCTGCTGGTGTGACAGACTCAGAGACAGTGTATAGGAGTTCATTTAATCCACGGCTTGTCGGGGACTTCCAAGCCAACCAAGTCCTCTCTTTGGGGGACACTGAGTCTAAGTTGGGAGTGAGAGCCAGAGCTGAGAGATACACGCAGAGGCAAAGGGAAGCCACAGGGCAGCAGAGGGCTTGAGCTCGAGAGCAGTGGGCAGCAGAAACCAGGGGGAGTAAGAGGCTACGAAGGAACAGAAACCCAAGACAGCGCAGAGAGGCCAGGAGGCGACAGTGGCAGGTGGAGGACATCACACAGAGGGACTGAGCAGCACTCACGGGCTGACGCTAGAGAAGGATGCTGGAGAAGACAAAGTACCCGGATCTGAATGGCTTTCTAGTTCTCCAAGGAACTTGCCAGACCAGTGGCCTCGGCCCAGCTACAATGGGGCTTCTGTTTTCCTGATTTCCCTGTGCATCCCACTTTCTGGAAGTGACAGGGTGGTACCCCTGCTCCTTACACATATCTCACATTCCAGGCACACAGGCCTGGCTCAAGAATCTGCAGCCCCATTTTGCAGAGAGGGAGTTTGGAAACAGGAGAAAACTCTAGAGAAAGGCACTAAATATCCTCAGCCTGAGTGATGGAGCAGCTACTGAGAACAGGGGTGCGGGCGGGGGTGCCTGGGGAGGGCAGCGGTGCCGCTCAGACCAGGGGCCAGATCTGACTCTGAAACACAGCAGGACCCAGAAGGGATCCTGAGCCCTCTCCCTACAGTTTCCCCATCTGTGAACGTAGCTGACTTCCACATCCTCTCCCAGAGGGAATATTTGGTGAGCCCAGGCCATGAGAGGCAAAAATCATCTTTAAAAAAACAAAAAACTGGAATCTTAAAAATCCAGTAAGATCTTGGCGTGCCTGGGTGGCTCAGTCGTTAAGCATCTACTTTCGGCTCAAGTCATGATCCTGGAGTCCCTGGATGGAGTCCCTGAATCGAGTTCCGCATCGGGCTCCCTGCTTGGCGGGAAGCCTGCTTCTCTCTCTCACTCGCTTGCTTGTGTTCCCTCTCTAGCTGTGCTTCTGTCAAATAAATAAAATCTTAAAAAAAAAATCCAGTAAGCCCACAAATACTGTCATCAGTTTAATAGGGTCTGTGTTTAAAGGCACGAGGTCGATACAAAAGCGAAAGTTAAACAAAGCTTTATTTCGTGCCAAGCAACAGAATTTTTACTGGCCAGCCAGGGTCATTTCTCAGGAGAGAAACTGACAATGCCTAATTTTCCAGACCAGCTTTTATGGGGCAAATTCGCACACCAGAGTTAATTTACACTTTCTTTGTCCCTGGAGCTCGGAGGTTGGGGTGAATACCAGTACCGGTAGCTGGCCATTAATCCTCAATTTGCACCTCTATTACTCAGGATCCAAAGGTTGGGGGTTAACTGAATGGGCGCCTCCTCCAACCTGGCTCTCCTTTGTTTTCTAGGGGCCGCTTCCCCATATTTTCCTGAAGCTGTTTTTCTGAGTAAATAGCAAGGTGGCTTGGATTTTAAAACAGGACCTTACAAGTTAAGAAACACAGCATTATAAAATTTAAGATGATCCCTACAATTTTATTTTTAAAATCTGGAATGAAAAATGCATAACATCAGGATATTGGAAATACTGGCTCCAAGTGCTGGTGGGAGGAGAGAGTCCATGTCTGCTGGTGAATGTCCGTCCCTACACTGAAAGGACATCTTCCACTCAAAGATCGAAAGACCCCTCGGTTTAAATCCCTCATCATCCCAGAATGTTCAGAAAAGTCCAAGATTCCAAAAGTGCTCCAGATTTTGGTTAGAAAGGTTAGAAAATTTCCCAGACTTCAAGACTTCTGAAGCTGTCATATCTCCAAGATTCTCAAAGTTCCAAAGGCCTCAACTTCCTCACATCTAAGACCCCCCAAAACCCACTTTGGGCCCATGTGGGATCTGGCCTGCGGAACTTGAAAAGAGCAGGGTTGCCATCTTGATCTCCTGCTTTTTCTCCAGCCAATGGGGATGGCCATCCCCTTTGGTTTATGGCTACCCCTGAAGGTCAGGGGAAGGGGGTGGTATTTCCTGAGTTCAGAGGGGTCTCCATGGTTCCTCAGAACAAGAGTTGGACCTTGGTCCTTCTCCATGTCCCTCTGAGCCCCTGCTGTTCTTCCTGCCCCTCAGGGCCCCTCATCCTTCTCTAGGAAAGGGCAGTGTTGGCGGGGGGGCCCTGGGCCCCCAAGTCCCACCTCCTCACTTATTCCAAACTGCTCCGCCCTCAGATGCTCATGCAGTAAGGAACCCAGAAAGGGATTCTGGCAGCGCAGGGGCATGGCCTGGCTTGACTCCTTTTAGGGGGGGTCTGAGGTCCCAACAGACCACTTACTGCCCCCCATCTTGCCAGCTGCACCCAGCTCCCATCCCTAGGATGTCAATCCCTGGATCCTGCCATAGGAGGAAGATTCTTGGAGGGTCTAGTTAGCAGTAGGCTGGTGGGCACCCAAATATTGCTGCCCACCTCGCCTTCCTGCTTGCTTGGACCTGTCGCTGTTTGCCCACCCCAAGCCCAGTCCTCCACCTCAAGCCCTATGGGGGCATCTCCAACTCAACTTCAGCTCTGGTTCTGCTGCTCCCTGAGCTGGACCCTCATTTCTGTCCCTAAGCCTCACGACATGAGGACACCTCTAGGTCTCAGGGAGAGAAGAAAAACTGGTCAGGCCAGGCCCTTACTGCTGTCAGGACCTCCCTAAGGGACTGTCACACGGCAACAACGGAGGGAAGATTTGGGGAGAAGACACAGATGCAGAACCCCCATCTGATTACATCCCCTGGCTGTGCACTCTGGAAACTTCCATCTCCTCCACGCAAAGGGGGATTTTCAATCTTACCTCACAAAGCTGTAGGGGAATTGGGCTCCTTGCCGGTTAAAGAACGCAAGCAGTGCACTCCACCCCTCCCCTCTGGCCCACAATCCCCCGCAACCCTGAGGGAGTCTCCCCTCAAGCAGCAGCACACAGTATGGGCGGTGCTGAGGCCCACAGGTGGAGAGCCAGAGGCTCGGTTTTAACACAAACACTAATTGTGGGTCCCTGAATGGCCCTCCCTGGCTCCATTCATGAAAGTGTTATTTTTAGCTCAGGCCTGGCTGCCTGCTGTCCTGGTGGGGGCGGCCAGGCCCTGTGTCATGTCTGAGTGATCATGGACTCACTCTGCCCAGGAAACAGGCCCATGGGGACCAGCTGCTGCATCTCAGAGCTGTCGCCGCATCGGGGAAGAAGTAGAGGGTCAGCAGAACTGGAAGCTGAGACCTCCTCACACGCACAGGGTTTCACAGGGTGTGAGGACCAGAAGTTATCATGAACACGCAGTGAATATTCACCAGTATTCACTGGTATCAGGCACTGCTCCGACTTCACATGTACTAGCTTATTCAATCCTATGAAATAGATATTACGATCATTCCCATTTTAGAGACAAGGAAATCAAGGCTGGAGCCATTCAGGTAACATGCTTGAGCCCACAAGGTCGCAGCAGGTGGGGCAAGGCTGTCAGCTTCACAGTCCATGCTCTTACTGGCTGGTCACTTAGATTCCAGACCCTGGGTGGGCAGTCAGCTACGGCCCCTAGGTTCTCCTGCTCCCGGCTCCAGAGCCCGGCCCCATTCTCAGCCACAGAGTCCTCTAGGATTGCAGTGAACACCCCGTCCAACCTTCCTTTGGAAGTGAGGACATGGAGGCCCAGAAAGGAGGGCAAGGCTATGGATCCAGTTGGCTCTGATACTCGGGCCAGGATTCCTCTCTCTGAGTGATTCCATGGGACTTACTCATCTTGTAACTGCCCACCTCCTCAGCCTATGCCTGGCCCAGAACTCAGCACTTAGGCTCCTTAGAGCAAGGGGCCTAGACTCTGGAAGCAAACTGAGCCCTGTTCCTGACTTGCTATGTGATCTTGGGCAAGTCACCTCCCCTCTCTGAGCTTCAGTTTCCTCCCGTAAAATGGGAAGGACTGGGATATCTTCCTAAGACTGTGCGGCAAGTATAAACTGCCTGGGGAGTCAAGAGAGGTGGATTTCCTTACCTTGGAGTTTTCAAACCATTAATCTTTCCTGTGAACAAGACACATAGTAGTTGCCTGCCCCAGGCTACTCTGGAAATAGAAGACGGTGAAACTGTGGATATTCTGGGGGAGACATGTGGAGCCAATCATGCCGTGCAGGCACCTGCCTAGTCCTCAGATTCCCAATTGATGAGACTGTGGAAGAAGAGACAGGAAACATGGCCTGCCAGCCTCTCAGCCTGTTGCCCGAATAAGCAAAACAAGCATGGCAAAGTTCAGGTCCAGCTTAGCCACATCCCCTCTGGGGGCCTGGGGTCTGTCTCTGCCCCTCCTGGGGTCTCAGTCTCCCAAATGCAGAGACCAGGGCTCTTTCAGGGCTTTCATGGGCCTCAATTTTCTGTGAATTGATCAGGGCAAGCCCCTCCCCCTCAGGGGCTTAGGACACTTGTGTCCTCCCCATTCCCGCCTCTCAGTCCCTCACCCCCCCATCACCACCACACACCCTGCTCTGCATCCCTGCTCAAGGGGCTTCAGTCTAGCTTCTGGACTCACTCTGGGCTTGCCTGTGACTCATGAGGGTCGCTCCCCATGGTGGTCTCAGCCCTTGAGCCATATAGCCTGCAAGTTCAGCTCCTCACGGGTGACTTTTTCCAGTTCTGAGGCCCAATAGCAAATTTCCAGAGAATCTGATTGGCCTGCATGAGATTGGGAGGCCAATGAGCTGGGTCTTGCGTCACATACTAGAGGTAGAGCAGTTTCTTCACGAACAGGGTGTGGATGAAGAGGAAAGGAAAGCATCTCTAATTCAGAAGCAAAACAAATCTACCCAGAATGTCAACCACTTACATGGAAAACGGTATCCACACTAATTTCTTATTTATCCAGAAAATGATCAGAGAGAGGCCTTTGGGACTGGGCTTAAAATTAGAAAGAAAAAAAAAAAAGCTACCTTCTATTTCTAGCTGCCAAAATCAAAATAAAAAGTCGATGGCTTCGACTCATCAGAGAATCTTCTCTGTTGTTTATGAACTCTTAGGATACAAGTAATTCTACTGTGCGTGGGTTACCGTTTGCCACTAGAGGGCGTCATCAGGAGCATGGTAAGAAGTAATTGCCCACATGCTGGGAGACAGAAATATTTCAAAATAAAATAATTGGGGCGCCTGGGTGGCTCAGTTGGTTAAGCGACTGCCTTCGGCTCAGGTCATGATCCCAGAGACCCGGGATCAAATTTTTAAAAACAAACACAGGATTTAGCATCTTGGTGGGGGTTTTAGTGCTCACAGTGAGTTCAGGAGTCCCTAAAAGCATTGCGCATACAAGAGTTGAAGCTCACAATGACAGTCTTTGGGCATTCAGGAGTAAAATTATGTTCCCTGACCTCAATTTCAGATGGTATAAATAGGTAACACATACTGAAAGACTTCCATTTAATAGAAAAGGAAAGTTTTGGGGGTTTTTTGTGTTTTTTTTTAGTTTATCACAGAAGGAACGGACCTCATCTGGAAAATGCATTCTTGTGGAATAATGCAGTTATAAATGATGTATGACTATAGAAGGGTTTACAAGCCAATCCAACAAAAATAATAAATGGCACAATTTTGAAACCAAACTCTATAACTAGCAGCTCGAGTTTCATCACTGGAAGAATAAAGTGCTTCACCAGCGACTTTAGTTGGACTGAGGACCTTGACGACCCTGCCAAAAGCTTGAAAGCAGATAATTTTCAGGAGCAATACCCAGTCCCAACCCACCACATAATTGTACGCCTCCCCTCACACTTGGTGATCAGAGGGGGGAAAGGAGACCCTGCAGAACTCTAGGGTGTTCAAACTTGGGGCCTGGATGGGGAAATGAGGGATTCTTCAGGCAGTAGGTCCCCAAAGTTTAGCATATTGAAATCACTTGGAAGCTCATTCAAAGCCGTAGGCCATCTGAGGGAGGAATCAGGAATATTCATTTTAAATACATTCCTCAGAGGATTCTGATCCCATGATCAGAGGACCACATGTTGAGAAACCCTGCTCCCCCAACTTCGAAGATGGGGAAATCAAGGCCCAGAAAGGATTAGAGCAACGGCTCAAAGTCACACAGCAAGTCAGAAGCTGAGCTGCCTCTGGCCCCTCCCAGGGCTGCTTTCCACCAAATTCCGCCTGCCCACGGACTGCCTCCCGGGGCTGCTAACATTCCAAGCAACCTTGTAACAGGAAAGGAAACGTCAGCCGTGCCTGCCTGTTCCGATGTTCAGGCTCCCATGGTGACTCCAGGTTCCACCAGACACAGCCCCTCAGAGCTCGGGCAGCCAAGCTCCGTGAGCCTGGTTTTTCCAAATGGGACTGGGGATGGGATTACAAGAATTAGCATTTATTTTTATTTTCCCAAGAAAGTAAAACGGCAGTTTTGCTCCAAGAAAAGTGGTCAGAGGAAGCAGTGCTACTAGCCAGGAGGAGGTCCTGGACCTGGCCAGCCCCCTCGAGGCCCCCTCAGGGCTGCCTTCACATCCTGAGGGTGTCGCACACGGTGGCCATCCTCAGACAAAGCACCTTCAGGCTTTGGATTCCAGAACCCTCTCTGGCCCACAGCGGTGGCTAAAGGGCTCGGGAGGTGAAGGGATACTTTCTTTTTTTTTTTTTTTTAAGATTTTATTTATTTATTTGACAGAGAGAAACACAGCTAGAGAGGGAACACAAGCAGGGGGAGTGAGAGAGGGAGAAGCAGGCTTCCTGCCGAGCAGGGAGCCCGATGTGGGGCTCTATCCCTGGTCTCCAGGATCATGACCTGAGCCGAAGGCAGTCGCTTAACCAACTGAGCCACCCAGGCGCACCGGGATACTTTCTTTCTAGGGACAAAAGGAATTTTTCCCAGCCTCTCCTATTGCAAAAAAGTCTAAAACGGAGGGCAGTAGGGCATGTGATTGCTGTCCGGTTCCACAACCATGGCACTGGTGCTTGAGGGAGGCTGATTTTGCTCTCTCCTGGGGTGGGAGGGGACATTTGGCAATAGCTGGATATGTCTGTTGGTTGTCACAATGCAGGGGAAGAGCTACTGTCATTTAGTGGGTAGAGGCCGGGGATGAGACTAAACATTCCTACATCGCATGGGACAGTCCCCACAGCAAAGACCCCTTTACCCATTACCCAAAATGTTGAGAGTGCTGAGGTTGGGAGACCTTGAACTATATGGGCTACTGGCCCAGGGTGTTTAGGAGCTGGGGTGTGAGTCCAGGGTCTTTCCTCTAAATCCTGTGTGAGGTTAGGTCAGGCCCTACCCTCTCTGGGCCTCAGACTCCCATCTGCATAAAGAAGAGGTGGAAAGGCTTCTCTCTAGGGGTCCCTTGAAGTTAAGGTCATTCATGGCTCTGGAAGCTCAGCCTTCTGCACCTTAGATGCATCTGTCAGAGTGTCTGTGGGGGGTGTCTACCCAGCCCCACATGTCTAACGGGGTGGATACTCAGTCCTCAGGAACCCCTCCCCCACAGCACAATATCTGGAACTCCTGCTCCACCAGGAACGGAGAAACCATTATCTGCAGATGACATCACTTTGCAAAAATGCAAGGAGGTGGTTGCTGAGCAGAACTCAAGGGAAGGGGCGGGAAGAAAGGGCTCAGAGCATACAATCCGGTACTGCTCCAGCATCCAGCACCTGTGTGCATCTCAGGACAGCCCAGAACCAGTCACTCAACTTCTCTGCACTGCAGCCCTCCTGTCTCCGCAGGGAGGCGCTAGACTGGGGTTTGCCATCTTCCACTGGGGAGAGCTCAGGACCCTGTGACTCTCCCAGGTTAAGTCTTGGGGGGCCTCTGGGCTGTAGGGACACACAGGGAGGCCCTCCACGAGGCTCCTGGTGCCACCAAAGAGCCTGAAAACAGACCCTCCTCTGAGAAGGCTGGTTGCATGTCTCAGCCAATAGCCCAGTTTTTTTTCTTGGTCTGGAGTTTGGAAGAGCATCCTCAAACAATAGAGTGCCAGGGGCCGGCTTCAATGGATGAGTGAGAATATTCCACGATCTTTGGGTCTGTCGGCTCCCAGGAGGTGAGGGCCCAGTAAGAGGCTGCCTCTGGTGAGCACAGGCTACACTGGAGGAGCCCCAGGATGACAGGCAGGAGGCTGGGGGGGCTAGCCCCAGCAGCAAACGGGCCTCCATTTCTCCTACTGAACAATAAGAAACTTGGTCCAGAGAATCTGTGGAGCCTCTCCTGGCTCTAGGATTTGATGGCCCCAGGGGCAGATTAGGAAGAAGCCAAGGTCTGAACCTCCCATAGGGGCAGAGCTCAATAGAGCTGGATGTCTTCCCTGAGTGACAGGTCCCTCCTCTGCCCCCAGCCCCATCAAGAACAAAATTTGCCATCCAATGTGGTTGCTTTCACAGTGCAAGAGGAAGGAGGGAGAAGGAGGCAAGTCAGCCTGGCCAAGTTCAAGGGCAGCCCCTCCCACACTGCATGAGCATGGCCACTGCCAGGAGACAGCGCAGCTCATGGCTAGAATATTCAGGCTGGCATCACCTACACCAGTGTTCAAATCTTGGTCTGATACCTCCAAGCTGCGTGGAATTTGACTCAGTTTCCTCAACTCTAAAATAGAGTTAGTGACAGACACTTCTCTCCGGGGTCATTCTGTTGGCCCTGCCCCTGGCCCCCCCAGGTTCACCTCTCCCTGCCCTGCTCCCCAGGAGCCTGCCCTCACCCAGGCTGGAGGTCCGAGGATGTCAGGAGGAAAGAGAGGTCAGGGAGTTTCCACACGCCCTCAGCCAGGCCATAGTTCTGGGGGTCACCGCTCCTGTCAGCAGCCCCTATCCCACACCGCCTGCTCTGGGGGTTCTGGCAGCACTGTGCCCACCTCTTGCCCCTTCATGCCGACATGTGCTTACAGCTCTCTGCTGGCACTAGTCTCTGGGCCATCCTCATCCCTTACTGGGTCCTTAACCCTCACCACACTGCAGTGCAAAAGCCTTTCATTGAGCTCCCAAGACGATAGAGAAATGCCCAACAAGCCTATAAAAAGATATTTCATGTCACTACTCGGAGCGTGCAGATCGAAACTACAATCAGGTAGTGCCTCCTACGGAAGGCCATTATTATTATTTTTTAAAGATTTTATTTATTTATTAGCAGAGAGAGAGAGAGATCACAAGTAGGCAGAGAGGCAGGCAGAGAGAGAGGAGGAAGCAAGTTCCCTGTGACCTTGAGATCTTGACCCAAGCCGAAGGCAGAGGCTTTAACCCACTGAGCCACCCAGGCGCCCTCGGAAGGCCATTACTGAAAAAACAGAAAACAAAACAAAACAAAACAATAAGAAATACCAAGTAGAGAAGCTGGAAGCCCTGTGGACTGGGGTGGCAAAGGAAGAGGCTGCACCCTCTGTAGAAAACAGTATGAAAGTTCTGCAAAAAATTAAAACTCCAACTACCCTATGATCCAGCTATCCCGCCTCAGGGTCTTGAAAGCAGGGTATCAAAGAGATGTCAGTAGGCCCGCGTTCAACGCAGCACTGTGTACAGAAGCCAGGAAGACACAGAAGCAACCAAAGCATCCATAAATGGAGGAACAAGGGAGCGGGGTATGGTTCCCACCTACAGTGAAACATGATCCAGTCTTAACCAGGAAGGGTATTTGGACGCCCACTGCAATGCAGACGAACCCTGAGGACACTCTGCTAAGCGAAATAAGCCAATCACAAGAAGACAACACTGTCTGAATTCCACTGGCATGAGGCACCTAGAGGGGGCAAAGTCACAGAGACAGAGCGCAGAAGGGTGGTTGCTGGGGAGGGAGGAGGAGGAGACGGGGCATCATTGCTTAACAGGTACACAATTCCCCTTTTGCGTGATAAAAAGTTCGGGAGATCCACTGCACCACAATGTGAACAGACTAACACCACTGAACCATACACTTAGAAATGTTTAAGATGGTGGGAAAAAAAACCTCATCAAATTATATAGTTTAAGTAAGTGCAGTTGACTGTTTGTTCATAATACCTCAGTTAAAGCTCTTTTTAAAAATCCCTTTATTGCACTTTTCACGAAAACTCGTAGTGCCAGTACTAGTGTCAGTACACTACAATCTTCTGGGATCTTTTAAAAATTTCAAAACCCCAGGCCAACACCCCAGACCAATGAAATCACAGGACACGAGCACCAGGATTCCGAGGCCTCCAGTGACTCAAGTCTGACAGCCACTGAATCCATCTTTTGATCAGGCCCTGTGTTTCTTGTCAGGAGTTGGCACCATCAGCTACTTCTCAGGCTTATTGTGAGGACTGAAAGCAAGAATGACGCAAAACACTGGGCACACCTACTGAGACTTACTGCTTGATAAAATGCACCAAGAACATTGCTGGCTTTATGATTATTGCATTATTCTTACATCATCGTCGTTATTTCTCCAATTGCCGTGGGTCTCCGGGAAGCTCCAAAGAAGTGAGAGTGGTGTTGGGACAAGATCTAAAGTAAGACAGGCAAGCTCTCAGCAAGTAGCAGGGGTCCAGGCTGAAGCAGAGAAAAGCGGGGATTCCAGGGTAACCAGGTTTGGGGGCAAGACTGTGGGGAACCCCGGTCAGGAAAAGGGTAGACTTGCCACGACGCCAGGAGGCACCTGCCTCTAGGGGCTGCTGCTGCCGGCAGCTGGCACCATTCAGAGGCTCCAGAAACTGAGGGACATCGAGGGCCAATGGGATAGCTGGCCCAGGAATCACTGTGGCTTGTAGTGGGCACAGACTGGTGCATGCACGCATACATGTGGCATGTGCAGGCATGCCACAATGACTTTTAGTTCATCTGCCCCTGTGGGGTCCCTTCTAATTTTCAGGGGTCCCCAACCACTCCTGGGGCCTTAATGTGACTGCTGACCATCACCTCCATTTACCTCCCAGTTTCTGCCCTGGTGGTCCATTCACCTTACTGGGCTGGGCATGGTAGGGGATGAGGGAGCGGTCTTCAGGCGGCCAGGCCTCCCTCAGTGGCTCACGGAAACTGGAGAGGATGGAAGGGCCATTGCACTGGGGTAGCTGGAACAGGAGGCATCTCTCCAGGCCAGGGAAGGACTCTGACTAAGGAGGCTCTAGTCCAGCCTGGATTTTCTCCCCAGGCCATCCAGCCATCCCACAAACATTTCCTGAACCCCCACTGTGAGGCCTGCAGGGCCTGGGATCCCCTGATGGTTAGGGGGAGTAGGGGGTAACAGGACGGGGAGGATCTTGTGGTAGAGTGTCCCCAGGGGGGCAGACGAGGCTCAGGTCCAGCTCTCCTCTGTCACTGCTGTGGGTCTTGGCGAAAGCCAATTCACCTCCCAGGCCTGTCATGTCTCCTGTGAAAGGGTGACAAACCCATCCTCACAGGTTCTGTGAGGGAATGAGACAGAATGACATGAGTGTCCCCATTAGGCCTCACTTGGAAGTCCTGTCCCCAAGAGGGAGGAAAGGCCTCACCTGCTTCTCACCTGCAGCAAAGCAGCTTTCTGGGGACGGT
Organism: Spilogale gracilis; assembly: GCA_004023965.1. NCBI lineage: Eukaryota > Metazoa > Chordata > Mammalia > Carnivora > Mephitidae > Spilogale > Spilogale gracilis. Next base: position 23,601 of record PITA01002062.1, read on the forward strand.
TGTGTCAGGAGGTCAGCCCCAGTGCCACACGCAAAGTGCTCCTCCAGAACCTGGGTGACCACCCTCCCTGCTGTCAGCCTGCTGGGTGACAGAGGGCCATGCCTTCTGCATCTGTCATCAGGGCCTCATGAGCCGGCCCTGAATGGCTCTTCCAGAGAAAGAGACAAACCTCGCAGTCCCATTTTGCAGGAAGACTTCCTGTACCCCATATCAGACATGGCCTCTCCGTCCCCCTCGGCCACCAGCGGACTTCTTTAGTTTAACTCTGGGTACCTTGAGTGCCCATCTGTGTCCCCCAGGGGATGAATACCTGGGGGTAGAATCCAAGTCACAAACAACACCTGCTTGTCATCTTGTCACCCTTGCACCAAGAACCGAAAGAAGGGCTAAGTGACTTCCGGTACCTCAAGCCCACATCAGGACAAATGAGCAGGAACTATCCGGTACCCACTGGGGACACAACTCCAGGGTGGAGGTGGCTGGAGGCTGGGCTTGGCGCCTGGACACAGGCACGGACCCCGCCTCCAACGGCTGTTTTTGTTTTCCTTCTCCCTGGGCAAAAGCTGCGGGGGCCGTTCTAAGCCACAGCTGGTTTTTATTGCATCAAGGCTCAAAAAAGGTCTGAGCATATTTTTAGAGAGAAGGGGGAAAAAGAATATTTTCTTCCCTGACCCAAGAGGAGGGCTTGTTCCAATTTTCCATCTGCTCTCCCTTCTGGGTGGAGCCTTACCGGGAAGTTTCTCTGCAGGAGGGTCCTGGGGACAATGGTTCATGAGCTCATAGACATGGCAGGGGGAAGGTTGACCGGCATGATGCCCGCCTCTCTCCCCTGACACACACACACACACACACACACACACACACACACACACAGCCTCGGGCCTGTGATGTGCCCAGAAGCCACGCACAGGATGAGGACAATGGAGGAGCAAGAGACTCGGGACCCAAAGTCTCCCCAAGGGGGGCTCGAACTGGTGTCCCCCTCGTGGCACCCCAGAGCTCGCAGGTGCAGCCTCCCCACTGGGGTGCCTAGATCCATATGACCTGGGCACTATCTGGGACCAGAATAAAGGTGTTTGGTGTAGCTCTGAATGGCTGGTTTCCACTTGTCCAAAGACGCGATGGGGATGAATAAAATGCCAAACCATTTATGAGCATCAGGGAACCCCTGAAGATTTTGTTATTTTCTCAATCAAAAGATGCTAAATGGGGCCGCCTGGGTGGCTCAGTTGATTAAGCATCTGCCTTTGGCTCAGCTCATGACTTCAGGGTCCTGGGATCGAGCCCCGCATTGGGCTCCCTGCTCAGTAGGAAACCTGCTTCTCCCTCTCCCTCTGCCGCTCTCTCCAGGCTCATGCATGTGTGCTTTCCCTCTCAAATAAATATTCTTTTAAAAAGATGCTAAATATACTAGATTTCTGCAGGTGTCTGTGTGTGTATATATCCGTATCTGAAAGATGAATACAGCCTATGTAACATGCATGGTGGAGTATGTGTGATGCGTATGTTTATGTGTGTTGTGTGTATTTGTACTATGTGTTGTGTTGTGTATGTGTGGTATGTTGGATGTGTGCTCTGAATAGGGCGCAGTGTGTGTAAGTGTGTTATGTGTGTTGATACATTTTGTGTGTATACTGGGCATGTGACCTATGCTGTGTGTGGGCGCTGTCATCAGGTCAGCAGCATATCTGGAAGGGGGACAATGTTGGGGAGAGGGTCCCTGCTTCTCCCCCAGCACACTATCTAGAGTGACACCCTTTCAAGACATTTCCAGGGCAATTTGTTGGGGGAAATCATGATGGGCCAAGAAGGCAGTTCAAGGGAAAGAGACCATGGGGCAGAGCTGCACCCCACCAGACCCTACCCTTCATGTCAGAACTGGACTTCGCCTCTGGGGACACCCAGTCTTAAAATCCCCAGCCAGAGGGTCACAGGAAACACAGGTGAAGTTCAGAGAAGCATGTTAGCCACGGAACAGGAGCCGTAGCCTAGCCCCCTTGCCCCTCCCAACGATGGACTGGCCTTCGGTGCCAAAGAGCCAGAGAGCAAAGACACAGCAATCCCAGGGATTGTGTCCAGAGCGGGCGCTTGGGGGCATGGGCTCTCCACAAACATGGCCTCACTTCTCTCTCATGCCCACCTGGGCAGGGGGAATCACTGCCCCATTTTATCAGAAGAGAGACAGAGGTGAAGGCAGGCCCCTGGCAGCCACAAGGAAAGGAGAAATCTCAGGAGCCAGGACATCCTCTTGGCTCTGGGGATCCGGCAGGGGAGTCAGGGGCACTCACCGGCTTAGAGAGCTTAGCTTCATGAGGGATGCAGGCTACTCTTCCCTATCTGCAGAGACACAGACCCTGCCCATACGCGAGCCAGGAGGGGCAGGCAGTGGCCAGAGTGAGACGCAGCAGGGGTGTGGGCCTGCCTCCTGCCCACCTCTCCATCCATCCCCATCCCAGAGGCTCAGCCAGGCCAGGCACCTTCTCACCCATGTATCCCCTGGATCCTCAGGCAGCAAGGGTTGCTAGAGGCTCCTCCCTACTTCTTGAAACTAAGGCCGCAGCTAGGATGGGGTCAAGGGGATCTTCTTGGGAGATGGGCTTTTTGGATAGAAAAACCCAGAGTCAAGACCTCTCTACAGAGCCCAGGTGCCTTGTGCAAATTCTTCTCTCTCCCCGAGCCCGGGTTTCCGTGGGTGTAAGGTGGAGAGAGCAGGAGGTGCCTCCCGGGATGGCTGCGGGAGTGGGAGAGAGAAAAAGAGAGAGAGAGAGTGTGATGGCTGGGGGAGAGTGTGTGTGTGTGCGTGTGTGTGTGTCCATCCGACCGTCCCTGGGCCCAGGCCAGGCACGGGTAGACGCTTGACTGACGCGTATCCTGTTCCAGCCACAGCCGCACTGGCCAGCGTGGGTTACAAGCGGGGCTTGCCTGGCTCAAAGGCCCCTCCCCTCCTGGCCAAAACAGGAGCTGCAGGGGAGAAAGAAACAGCAGTTCTTGGAAAGCCATCATCAAGCCCTTTTTGGAAGAGGCAGGCCATTCATGAAGATGCCGTCCAAGAACCACACCAATTGCACAGCCCGGAGTGGCCCGCCGCACACCGAGCTCCGGGGTCCCATTCACCACTCCTCGGCTACCCCGATACCAGCACGCGGACAAGTCAGAGGCCATTGGGCCTTTCCCTCCCTGGGGACATGCCACTTGACCAGCCCTGCTCAATGCCTCTCCTGAGTCCCCCATCGCTGCGAAGCCTTTAGCCACGTCTCAACATCCCGGCACCCCCACCCCGGCAGGCCAGCACCCCCTCAGTTCTCTGCCCCATGCTGAGAAGAACTTAGCTGGGGGCCTGGCACGTGCAACACGGCTCAGCAAGGGGGAGTCAGCGTCTGCAGACCAGAGGCATGGCCTCACAGGATGCTTTGCCGGGACCACTTTCACCTTCCTCTGGCGATCTCTGATGTGCAAAGGCTCACCTTAGGGTGCCTGGGTGGCGCAGTTGGTTGAGCGCCCAGCTCTTGGTTTTGACTGGGGTCATGATCGCAGGGTCATGGGATCAAGCCCCGTGTTGGGTTCCATACGCACTGCGGAGTCTGGCCGGGATTCTCTCGCCTCTTTTGTAGTCCCACCCACCGTACTTACACCGTACTTACGCAGGCACACCTGCGCATGCGCATGCGCAAGCCTTTGCGCTCTCTCATGCATATAAATACTCTTTAAAAAAAAAAAAAAAAAAAGACTCCCGGAAGCTTTCCCTGGTTCCCACCGCTCCAGGCCAGTGCAGGTGCCTTCTTCCCAGGGAGAACTGTCTGGGGTCCCCATATCCTCCTGTTATTGCTGTCGTACGTGATAAATTAATTCCAGTCCCCACCCTCCGGCCTGGCATATTTTCCCCAGAGTTCATGTGGATTTCAACGGGTTTATGTCCTCATTGGTCCTCCTTGCTCTCCACCCTTACAGCTGCCTTCCCCAGTGGCCCACTGGGCTACATTCTGGAAAGACCCCCCCCCCCCAACCTTATCCCAAAGGCCTTGCAATGCAGAATGAATTTGGAGAGTTTACTGGCGTTGTGGAGGTGGCCAGAGCGATTCTGGCGCACAAAACAAATTGGCATTTGGAGGCAGCACAACTCCTGGAAGTTGGTCAATCCTCCTTGACCTCAGAGAATCTCTAACCAGCTGGGATAGGGGAGGGATCCGCCCCTTGAGAGTGTTCTGGAAACTCCTCCCTCTCCAAGTCCCTCCCCCTTCTTCTGCTCTGTTGGAGACCTTCTGAGGCTGACTCCCCTGAAGACCTCTGGAGGGGCGTCACCTGAGACAGATTCGCTCTGTGCCAGTATGCAAAGCAGCTGTTGTCAGTCATTTTAAAGAGCCATTTTCTGGGCTGAGTTGTGTCCCCACCCCCAAATTCTTATCCTGAGGTCCTAAGCCCCAGGCCCCCAGAATGTGACTGTAGGCAAGATAGGGCCTTTGGAGAGGTGATTAAGGCCAAATGAAGTCATTAGAGTGGTCCTAATCCCATGGGACTTGTGTCCTTCTATGAAGAGGAGATTCTGACCGAGACACGCACAGGGGGATGGTGATGTGGACACCAAGGGAGAAGGTGATCATCTGCAAGTCAAGGAGAGAGGGCTCTGGAGAAACAACTTGGTTAACACCTTGACCTCAGACCTCCAGCCTCCAGAACAGTGAGGAAGTCGTTTCTGTTGTCCAGGCCAGTGGGTCTGTGGCGCCCAGGTATGGTGGCCTGAGGAGGGTCGCCTAGCACCGCTGTTTTCCTGCGTGTGTCTCACTGCACTGCTGTCACCGATTTATGGGCCTGCTGCTCCTTTCAGACCAAACTCCCTGAAAGCACCGGACAGAGCTGCCCTTCCCATCCTTCAGAGCTGCAAAGCTGAGAGCATTTCCTAGGTGAACAGCTTCCAGGAGGAACAGAACCTTAGTGGCTCTCTAAGTCATTGCTGAAAAGGAGGGAGGCCCCACCATGCACGACCCCTCTGCATCTGTGGAACACCATCCACGTGGCCTCTGGTTCCACCCTCAACAACCCAGAGAGAAAGGCTGCCCCCAGTGTACAGATGGGTAAACTGAGGCCCAGAGAGGGCAGTTGTGCCCCAGGTGGTTCATGGAGTTAGAGCCTGGAGGAAGGAGACACCAAAGCCCACAAGTTCCAGGGAGGACCTGAGAGGGGGAAGCAGGGGCAGGAGAACCTTGCAGTGTCCCACCCACTGGAAAGAGACAGAGAGGACCTGGGTCTAAGCCCCATCTATGCCTCTTGCTTGCTGTGTGAGCCAGAGCCTCAGTTTCCATATCTGTACGATGAGGTTGATAGAGACGAGACAGCATATGCGATGCTTAGGATGGGATCCAGCCCGCAGAGAGGGCTGAAGAAATGTTCACACTGTGGCCGCTGAGAATGGTCTTCTGGAACGGCTCAGCTGGGCCAGCACCTGGCCCCACAGGAAGTCTGACAAAGAGCTCTCAATAGAATCTCTTCCTGCCTGTGGACTGGTCGGCATGGGGAGCAGGCAACTCCTGGAGCCTCTGAGCCCTGACCCTCCCCCCCCATCCCCAGCACACACACTGTCACTTGCTCTCCAGTGGGACTCACAGGGCACAGGGCTGGATAAGGCTCAATGGCCCATTGTTCTCCCTCTAGGCCCAGAGCAGGCCCAGCCTGCCAGGAACCAGCTGCTGAAAATAGTCCCACCGGAGTGTGAGGTCCAGCTGCTTATCTCACTGCAGGGGTCAGGAGCGGCCCCACACTTCCTGGCCACTACTCTGGGCCAACTTGGCCAGCTCCCAGATCACCCTCAGGGGAGAGTTCAAACTCACACCCGCAAAATATTTAGTGGAAAATTTGGGGCCAGTTATAATTCCCTGCGGGCAGGTCCTTGGTATGGACTTTCAGACTCAGTCGTGGCTGGTTCGGAGGAAAACCCTGGAAGAACAGGCCATGACTGGCAAAGCAAAGAGAAATAGGGAAGGGTAGTATTAAGAGCAGAAGCAAAGGGAGGAGGGAGGAGGCTGAGCAGAATGGTGAGAGGCTGTGGGAAGGGAGACTTGAAGGGCAGCTCAGGCTCTGTGGGACAGAGCCTGAAATGCCAGGCAAGGCTTTCCTGACAGTCCAGGCCATGCTTTGGCTGGGCTGGATCTGTGGTCACCCTCACTTCCTGGGCCTCCGCTGAGCTCTTACCTAGGGACAGTAGCCATCCTGAAGGAGGAGCCCAGGGTGCTCCTAGCATCCCACTCCAGGCCCGAGAAGAGGGCTGCACACTAGAAACTCATGAGGTGGACTTTAGAGGCTCTGCCTGTGGGGCTGTGACTGCCAGTCAGCCTCCAACAAAAATCAAATACCATTACCAAATGAAGTTCCGGCCTTCAACTGTTGGCCTTCGAGCTCCTGCTTGGCGCTGAAACTTGGTTAGGTGCCGGGGACCCAGTCAGCCACTCTGTTCCAGCCTTTGAGGGTGTTACAGTTCAGAAAAGGGGCCACAAGTGGCAATTCCAGGACTGAGTCACCTGAACGTTGTGCTCGGACGGCTCAGGGAAGGGTTCTCCCAACTTGGGACATCGGCAAACAATCCCTGGAGGACATACCCTCCAAGCTGAGTTTTCAAGGTTAGGAAGGAGACGGCCAGGTAAAGAGATGGCAGGAAAGTCTTGAGAACAACATGTGCAAAGATCCTGGGGTGCACTTGGGGGTAGGGAGCGTACAGAGCAGAGATGGGTGTGTGGTTAACGAAGCTGCAGAGGTCTGCAGGGACCAGATTTTATCCTTCTCTGAATTCCCCATGGACGCAAACACAGTACTCACCAACAGAAAGGCTGGTGAATGAAACAGTAAACAGCTGGAAAATGGGAATGGAGCATCAGGGTAGCTCAGTCAGTTGAGTGTCTGCCTTCGGCTCAGGTCATGATCTTGGGGCCCTGGGATCAAGCGTCATATCAGCTCCTTGCTCATCAGGGAGTCTGCTTCTCCTTCTTCCTCTTCCCCTCTGCCTGCTTGTTCTCTATCTATCTATCTATCTATCTATCTATCTATCTATCTATCTATATCTCTCAAATAAAATCTAAAAAAAGAAAAGAAACGAAAAATGGGAATAAACCAAATTGAGTAGATTAAATCCCATTTTTGGAGCTCACTTGTAGAGTCTGGGAATTTGACCATTGATTATTCTGTAAGGAAGGTCTTCTGTCATTTCCACATTGGGGGTTTGATTTATAAGATGGGCTTAAATTAAATTATCTGTATCACTCAGCATCCAAAAGCCCCTGCCGGGAGGAATCCTATGGATTCCAGGAAAGGCTCTCCATGCACTAGCTTGTGGGTGCTCACAGCCTGCAATGAAGAGCCTTGTTGGATGAGACATACCCCAAAGCTGAGCTCCTCTGTGATTGCCCCATTGGTCCCAGTTCTTCACCCTCCCAGCACGCACTCCATTTGCTGCATGAGTTCCCAGCTCTGCCTGCTGGAGGTAGACTGTCCTTGCCACCCCAACGTGGGGCACAGTCATGTGACTTGTCTCGGCCCCTGGGACCACAGCAGACAAGTTTCAGAGGCCTCACACTCGCATCTGAAAGGAAGACACCCATTCTTACAATCTGTTCCAGAAAACAGAAGAGGAGGGAGCACTTCCCAATTCATTTTAGGAAGCCAGTATGACCCTGATACCAAAACCAATGACAGTACAAAAAAGAAATCCACAGACCAATATTTCTCCTGTGAACGAATCACAAATCCTTAATAAAATATTAGCAAAGAGAAGTCAGCAACATATTCAAAAATCAAATACCATTACCAAATGAAGTTATTTCAGGGATGCAAGATTGGTTTGATCCTTGAAAATGAGGGGCACCTGGGTGGCTCAGTTGGTTGGGCGACTGCCTTCGGCTCAGGTCATGATCCTGGAGACCCGGGATCGAGCCCCACGTCGGGCTCCCTGCTTGGCGGGAGGCCTGCTTCTCCCTCTCTCACTCCCCCTGCTTGTGTTCCCGCTCTGGTTGTGCTTCTCACTGTCAAATAAATAAAATCTTAAAAAAAAAAAAAAGAAAATGAATCGGTGTGATCCACCATATTCACAGGCTAACCAAGAAAAGTCATATGATCATACTAATTAATGCAAAAGAATTTTCAACAAAATTCAATACCAACTCAGGGAAAAATTTTTCAGAAGATTAGGAATAGAGAGCAATTCACATATAAACCAACATCCTCTATAAATATAAGTAAATATAAATACATATAAATATGCTATATAAACAAATAGCTTAGTAAATAACATTTACAGACACTGCTCATATCATTCTTTTTTTTTTTTATGATTTTATTTATCTGACAGCGAGAAACACAGTGTGAGAGGGAACACAAGCAGGGGGAGCGAGAGAGGGAGAAGCAGGCCGAGCAGGGAGCCTGAGGTGGGACTCGATCCTGGGTCTCCGGGATCATGACCTGAGCCAAAGGCAGTTCCTTAACCAACTGAGCCACCCAGGCGTCCCATGCTCATATCATTCTTACTGATGACAGACTGAAACCCAACAAGACAAGAAAAGTAAGCAAATGAAATATGGATCAGAAAAGAAAAAATAAAGCTATATCTCTTTGCAGATGACATGATTGTTTGTGCAGAAAACTCCAAGTCATCTACAAAAAACCTCCTAGAACTACTGGATTCAGCAAGGTCACAAGCTAGAAGGTCAATGTACAAAAAGCCACTGCATTTCAACGTCCAAGCAATGAACGGGGAAACTGAAACTTATATTCTTTAGTCACTTAAAAAAGAATGAGATACTTAGGTCTAAATCTAATAAAATGGGACTTGTATGCTGGGAATGACAGTATACTAATGGAAAGAAATCAAAGCAGATCTAAATAAATGGAGAGACATGGTGGATTCATGAATTGGAATATTCCACATCATAAAGATGCCAGTTCTCTGCAAATTGAAGTACAGGTTTAACACAATTACTATCAAGATCTCTAGATGAGGCAAGATTATGCTAAAATTCATGTAGAAAGACAAAGGAACTAGAAGAGGTAAAACAATTTTGGAAAAAAAAGAATAATATGGGAAAATCAGTCTACTTATTTCAAGACTTATTATATAGCTACAGTAATCAAGACTATACAGCATTGGTGGAAGGACAGGACACTGATCAATGGAAGAGAAGAGAGAAGCGAGAAATAGACCCCTAGAAGTACCACCAACCGATTTTTGCAAAAGCAATTCAATGATAACACTTTACACCTACAAGAATGGCTGAAATAAAAAAGACATTATAACAAGTGTTTAATAAAAAGGTGGAGAGATTGGAAGCCTCATGTATTGCCGGTGGGAAAGTACATGGTGAAGGTTGAAACACAGTTCCTTCAAAGGTTAAGCATATAGGGTTTGTTTATGATTCGGCAATTTGTTAATGACTCTACAGTGACATATACACTCAAGAGAACTGAAAACACAGGTCTGCCCAAAACCTTGCTTGTGTTCATAATAACTGAAAAGCAGAAATGACTCAAAGGCCCAGCAACTGATGAATGGATAAATACAGTGTGGTCTATTACATGGTGAATGGGATCGATACAATAGAATATTACCAAGCAGTACAAAGAAAGGAAGGACTGATCTTCACTATCACACGAAAAACCTTGACAATGTTATGCTAAGTGAAAGAAGCCAGACAGAAAAGACCACATATTGTATGATTTCATTTACATGAAATGTCCAGAATAGGCAAACTGTAGAGACAGAAAGTAGATTAGTGGTTGCCCAAAGCTGGGAAGGTAGGGATATAGAGAAGGGAGTGACCACTAATAGGTATGGAGATTTTTTTAGGGGATGATAAAAATGTTCTAAATTGATTGCGGAGGGGCGCCTGAGTGGCTCAGTTGGTTAAGCAACTGCCTTCGGCTCAGGTCATGATCCCGGAGACCCGGGATCGAGTCCCACATCGGGCTCCCTGCTCGGCGGGAAGCCTGCTTCTCCCTCTCTCACTCCCCCTGCTTGTGTTCCCCCTCTGGCTGTGTTTCTCCCTGTCAAATAAAAAAAAAAAAAAAAAAACTTTATTAAAATTGTGGTGATGGTTGAACAGCTCTGTGAAAATACTAAAAACCATTGAGTTGCACACTTTAAATATGTAGATTACATGATGTGTGGTTATAGCTCAATAAAAGTGTGTTTTAAAAAAAATTTCAATAGATGAAGGATAGTCTTTTCAACAAATGGTGCTAAAGCAAATGGATGTCCTTGTGCCCTTCCCAAAAATCCCCAAACAAAAAAACAAATCAAGAATCTCAATTTCAACTTCACATCTTCCACAAGAATTAACAGGGAACTACAGATTACAATGTAAAACTATAAAACATGTAGGAGAAAATCTTTAGTCCTAAGGACTGGTGAAAGTTCTGAGATGTGACATTCAAAACATGATCTAAAAGAAAAAAAGTGAGAAAACTATAACCACCACAACAAAATAAAGAAAGAAAAAAAAAGAAAAAAGGGCTAGCTCAGTCAGAGGAGCATGTGACACTTGATCTCTGGGTTGAGCCCCACGATGGGTATAGAGGCGACTTAAAAATAAAATTAAAAACTTTAAAAAAACAGGGGCGCCTGGGTGGCTCAGTTGGTTAAGCGACTGCCTTCAGCTCAGGTCATGATCCTGGAGACCCGGGATCGAGTCCCACATCGGGCTCCCTGCTCGGCGGGAGGCCTGCTTCTCCCTCTCTCGCTCCCCCTGCTTGTGTTCCCTCTCTGGCTGTGTTTCTCTCTGTCAAATAAATAAAATCTTAAAAAAAAAAAAAAAACCTTTAAGAAAACTAAAAAGAAAAGAAAAATGTGATAAATTGAACTTGGTCAACATTAAAAAACTTTTGCTTTGCAAAACATGAGTTAGGAGCATGGAAAGAAAGCCTCAGACCCAGAGAAATTATTTGCAAATCACATGCATGACAAAGGGTTCTTTCACAGAATATATAAAGTGCTCTCAAACTCAAAATGGTAAAAAAGCAAACACTTTAACTAGAACATGAACTGGAGATATGAAGAGACATTTCACCAAAGAGGATATGCAGATGGAGATTAAGTACAAGAGAAGATGCCCAGTGTCACTAGTCATCAAGGAAACACAAATGGAAACCTGATGAGATCGCACCCCACACCTCTTGAAACAGCTACAGTAAAAAAACATATGCGCAACATTAAATGCTTGCAAGGAGGCGGAGAGACTGGATTTCTCACCATGCAGCTACTCAGGAACACAGCGAGACTCAGTTTCTTACAAATTCAACCTATACTTACTGCACGACCCAGCAATTGCACTCCCCAACATGTATCTCAGAGAAATGAAAACTTGTGTCCACACAAAACTCTCTACACAACTGCCGGTGGCAGCTTCATATGGAAACTGGAAAAAAATAAAATGTCTATTGATGAGCGGCTGGTCGGGACGGCTGGGGTAGCTCAGTGAGTTAGGCGCCTGCCTTCAGCTCAGGCCATGACCCCAGGGTCCTCGGATCGAGTCCTGCATGGGGCTCCATGGTAGGCCGGGAGCCTGCTTCTTCCTCTGCCTACCGCTTCCCCCCCAACCCCTGCTCATGTTCCCTCCCTCTCTCTTTGACAAATAAATAAATGAAATCTAAACTTGGAAAAAAAATACGTGAATGGGGAAACCAGCTATGGTACCTCCATAGCACTGAACACTACTCAGCAATAAGCAGGATCAAACTGTCGGCACACACAACTTGGACGGATCTCGAGGGTATTATGATGCATGCAGAAAGACAATCTTGAAAGGTCACATAGTGCATGCTTCCATTTATATAACATTCTTAAAATGACAAAATTATAGAGCTGGAGAGCAGATGAGTGGTTGCACGGGGATAGGGATGGTGGGTGGGGGATGGGTGTGACAATGAAAGAGTATGCAGGGAGATCTTTGTGGTGACACGGTTCTGTGTTTCCATTTCCACAGCGGTTCCATAATCGACATATGTGACAAAATAACATAGAAACATACACTGTTCCAATGTCCGATTTTGGTTTTGAGATTGTACTATAACTATGGGAGACAGAGCTACTGGGGGAAACTAGGTGAAGGGGACATGGGACATTTTTTTGCAGTTTCCTGTGAACATATAATTATTTCAAAATTAAAAATGAAACAGAAAACCCAAACCGCTTCCATTTCAGTGAGACCTTTCCCTGGGGAGATGCTGACCCTCTTTCCAGCAGATCTGAGCCCAGGGAGGGAGTGTGGTGCATTGAAGGACCTGAACACAGACCAGGAAGGGAGCTCACAGCCTGCTTTCATTCTCCACAATGACCCTATTAGTGGGAACTGTTAGAACTCGCTCTTTCTTGATGAGGACACAGTGGCTCAGAGAGATTAAGTGACTTGTCCATGGTCACACAGGGCCAGTCTGAGCCTAGATTCCCACCCAGGTCCGCCAGCCTCTGAAGCCCACGCTCCTCATCACCATCCTCCACTGTGTTGCAAGGGACAGATTCTGGGGAGTGAGCCAGCTCTTGCTGCAAAAGTGCTTGAGAGAGAGAAACGAATGCGACCTAAGATATCAGAGTCATGGCTCCTTAAGAGAACTTGGAACGCTCCCCACCCATTTCTCAGATGGGCCAAGTGAAGCCCAGTGGGGGAAGGGACTTACCACAAAGTGGCAGCAGAAGCAGATGGTGGGTACAGGTTTCCTTCCCTCAAGTCCAGGGACTGTCAGCTTTGCCTTTGCAAACTGAGCTTGCGCCTGGAAGAGGGTGCTCTGGCTGGGGCTGGGGTGGCGGGTGCGTGTGCAGTAGAGGTTGGGAGGTGCGGACTTTACCTCGGAAATGAGGACGCGAGTAACCAGCACATCCTTGCTCGGTTCAGCCTGGCTGAAGGACATGGAGGGCAGTGTCCCGAGGCCTTTCCAGGCATCTGGGGAAGTAGCTAGAACTCTGTTTTTAGTTCCAACAGCACACACACGCGCACACACACACACACACACACACCCCACATGCAGACACACCTGGCCCGGATCCCACCCCCTCACATCACATGAAGCACCATCTGCCCCTCCCAAAGGTTCTCAGACAGAAAGCTTGGTTCTTGGGGCGCCTGGGTGGCTCAGTTGGTTGGGCGACTGCCTTCGGCTCAGGTCATGATCCCGGAGACCCGGGATCGAGTCCCACATTGGGCTCCCTGCTCTGCAGGAGACCTGCTTCTCCCTCTCTCATTCCCCCTGCTTGTGTTCCCTCTCTGGCTGTGTTTCTGTCTGTCAAATAAATAAAATCTTAAAAAAAAAAAAAAATCAACAGAGGCATCAGGGACTCTTTTTAAAAAAAAAAAAAAAGAAAGCTTGGTTCTTGTTTTCCAGAAGAAACCAACAAGAGAAGGGAGGGGCCTCATAAAGATCACACGCAGGTTTGGGACAGATGTGAGAGCAAGGCGGCTGCCTGACAGCGGTGGGGGCTATATCAGGTGTCCCTAAAACCACAAGCAGGACTCTGCTGAGCCCGCTGAGGCCTGGGGCCTTGTCTTAGAAACTGGCCATGGAGCCAATGTGGGGGTGGCATCCTCCGGCGCAGCTGCTGGCTTGGCCTGAACTCACCTCTTGGATGCTCAGTGGTGGCCCCAGGCCTCCCTCTGTCCGTCCCTCTGTGAGGCACCCCCTCTGGGGCTGGCCCTGTGCTGAGGGTTTACACCTATTCCTTGTCTCACTGAGTCCATGTGAGACTTATCAGGTGAGATTATTCCCATTTTACAGGTGACATGACTGAGGCTTGGGAAAGTAAGGTGACTTATCAAAAGCTACTGAGAACTGAGATTCGGCCCAGAACCAGACATCCCCACACGCTGAAGCTCAGGACCTTCCTTAGAAGAGCTCATCGCGGAGATGGGAACCTGTGCTCACCACAAAGTTGGAGGGCAGGCTGCCTGGACGTTGGGGATTGGGGTTCCAGTCCCCACTCAGCCACAGCCTACTTTTCCACTTTCCCTGAACGTGAACTTTCTCAATGGTAAAGGGAGAACAATACTCAGCACCTCCCCAGGGCTGCCCTGAAGACTGATGGAGAGAAGGCATGGAATGCCCTTGGTGTGTGCCTTTGTGTGGCTGTAGTAAGGCATTTTTTTCTCTGCAGCTGGCCCTCCCCGCCCAAGCCCCACAGTCATCCATGCTGAGTAGGCCTGGACCAGCCCCAAAACTCTTCCTCACCCCCACTGTCTCCTCTGACCCAAGGAAGGGGCGCCCTGGAGGCTGGGGGCCCAGGGTACCCCCTCTCCTTCTGCCTGGCCCTGCCAGGAAGAGGCTAGGCAGAGCCAGATGTCTCACAGATGTTGCCAATGGTAAGCAAAACAAGAGCACTTGTCTGCTGCCCTGGGATCTGTTTCCTGAGGGCCAGAGAGCAATGAGGGAGAGGCTGGGGCAGAGGGGTGAATCAGGGAGACTTTCTAGAGTGGGATGTCAGTGAGAGGGACCTAGGGAAGACAGTAGGCAAAGGGAACAGAGGAGCGGGGACATGAAGGTGAGGAGTGCAGACGAGTTTGGGGAGGGCGGGGGGAACAGAGGGAACAGAGAGGAGTGAAACCAGAGAATCAGGGAGGCTGTAGGGGGCTATGTGGGTAGGAGACCCATACGGGGTACTGCTGACCTGCCCCCCTCATCCCACCGCACCCCAGGATCCTGACTTCACAGGAAAAGAATTTTGGAATGCCCAGAGCCTCCGAGGCCCTCCTGAGCTGCCTTGGAAGATAATGAGCTCCCTGTCACAGGAGAGATGCAAGCAGGAACCCAAGAAGGGGCCCAAACATGAGATAGCGATATAGACGGAGGTAGTCTCTTCCAGGCTGGAGCGTTGGGAGGCCATACCTTCCCCAAGCCAGGTCAAGAGGCCAAGAGCATGAGGGACCTGATCAGCCCAACTAACAAGGAGTCAGATGAAGTTTGGTACAGGCAAGCCAATGCTGAGTCCCCTCCCACTGGCATCCAACCAAGCGCCACAACCGTGCCCTCTCCCCTTTCCACCCTTCACACCCTATTTGCAGGCTGACCCCAACTGCTCCCAGCCAGGCTGACCGGGCAGTGGTGCGAGGACAGGCTGTTTCTTACACTCCCTGGAACAGGCTCACTTTGTCCTCTAGTGAAATGTTCCTGGAAGGACAGCTAGCTGGGGTCTGGGTCTAGAAGCTCCCTGTGCACTCTGATCATGGTAGAGCCTGGACCTGGACCACGTGACCACAAGCTTCCCCCTCCCCGTGACCCTGAGTGCTGATGACACTAGCGGGCAGCTAGCGCTGGGCTACCTCGCTGCCGGCATGACCTCACTGTCACCAAAGCTCTGGGAAAGGTGCCAGTATGCACAATTTACAGATGACAAACTGAGGCGAAAAGAGGTGACGTGGTTTTTTCAGAGACAATGGAGCCAGGGTCCAGGACTTTCACCTCTACGCTGTGCTGCTTCCCTCCCTTGGCCTCAGTCTTCCCATCTGTAGAATGGGAAGGGACCTGGACACAGCCCTCTTATCCCACACTGACCAGCCTGGGATTGCCAGACAGAGAGCAAGGGGCCTGTTCCTTCCTCGCATGTTAAGAAAAAAAAAAAAAAGGGAAGCAGTCCAGGCACTATAGGTGATGGGACTGAGGCCCTCAGCAGGGACAAGGGCTCTTGCCCAGGTCCCCAGGAAGCCCAGGCAGGGCCCAGAGTGGGAGGATGCAGGCACCTCTCCAGTCTGCTCTCCAGCTGCCCAGCACAGCCAAAGCCGCTCTGGGCCAGGGGACCCAGTGTGAGTAATGGCAACCAGGCAGTGGGGCCTTCTGAAATGGGAATTCCATCTGCCTGACTTTGTTCTGTGGGACTTTGGTTTCCATGGCAACTTGGGGGCGGGAAGGTGGAGGGCGTGGCTCAAGGCTAAATCCTTGGAACCTAAAGAAAGGGCAAGGTGAGCCTCTTGAGGCCCACAGTGTCTTCTCAGAGGGGAAGACACCACAGAGGGGCCCACAGAGAGGCCCAGGCAGGCTGGGACTCAAGTTCAGAGCTCTGCTGCCCTCTCTGCCACTAGCCATCCTGGAAGGAACAGAATGGTGATGTGGACCCCTCTGGGCCTGTTTCCCCAAATCTCAGGCCTGGTTGACAGCTGTGAGGTGCCCTTACTTCTGAGTTAGGGGCACATCTCGCTCTTAGCTGTCCCCCCCTCATCGAGGCCCTGGTGGTTCTGTGGCAGGAAAGCCCTTCACGAGGCCCAACAGTGCTCAGGCCAGGTCTGGGGCCAGACCCAGCCCTGCTTCCGGGAGAGCTCACGCTCCAGTGCTAGCATAAAAGGCTGTAACACACACTGAGCACCTACTGTATGCCTGGCCCTAGGTTGGGCCTCCAGGGCAAACAGCGAGGGGAGTGGCTACAAAGTCCCACTCCTTTTCGTTTCCAAGTTGTGACAGGCAGATCTGAACCCAAGACCCCAGGCAAAGAATAAGATCCAGGGAGACGGGGCCCAGCCCCTCCGGCACCACTGCCATCTCGCTTCATGCAAGTCAGCCCAGCTGGGCCAAGCCCCACTCCAGGCGGCGCCCGGTCCCTGCCCCAACACTCTGCAGGCTGTATGCAGGGGCGGCATCAGCTTGGCCTGGGCTCCAGGCTCTCTTCTACGCCCGCCAGACGAGAAGTCCGGGGCCTCCGAGGAAACACAGCTTTGGACCAGGCCTTGCCTAAATTTGCGTCTCTGGTTAGGCACAGGGTGGGAAGCCTTCCCTAGGGACAGCGAGGGAGTCTCTCTAAGCCCTACTCCTTGTCACCTGCCCAGCTCTTCCTTCTGTCCTAACGGCATCCATGGGCCTGCCCATCTGCCTCCTGAGAGGCTGGCCTCGTCCACCTCCACCAACCAGCCCTGTGCCACCTGAAAATTCCGCTAGAATCTCAGGGTGCAGTGGGCAGAAGAATGAAGGAATGTAGTCAGCTGGTGGCCATGCTAGGACTCTGTCCCACAGCAAGCAGGAGACAGCAACCCAGAGTACAGGCTTGGAAGCCAGCGGGCCTTAGGCAGAAACCTGTCTCTGCCACTTGCCAGCCATATGACCTTGGACGAGTCACCCACCCATCTGTGCTTCACTCTCCACATCTATGAAATGGGCATAACTCCCGCCTCCCAGGCTGGTGGAAAAGATGAGAGGCTACGTGGAGCGAGCACGGCAGAGTGCCTAGCATAGGGAAGCAGTCTGTCAGGGAGCTCCAAGACCCGGGCTATTATGTGTGTGGCTCTGGGATGGGAGGCAGGTGATGGCGAGAGAGGAGAAGCCACCAACTGACCTCCACCCCCAGCCCCAGGCTGGGAAAGCTCAAACCCAGGACCATACAGAAAGGGTCAAGAATGAGAAATAACACAGGCCTTTTATTTGCTCCAGAACTCGGCTGCTGTGTGGTCTGAGAGTGCCACGCTTTCCCAGGGCCCCTGAGAGACACCTCCTTCGGGGGGTGCGGGACTTCTGTGCGAGGTCACACAGCAGCACCCCCCTCCTGGCCTCATCAGTCCGGAAGGCCCAGCTGCCCACCACTGGTGCCTGGGACCAGCAAATCCCCTGAAACTGGAAAGTGGTGTCCACCCTCCCAGCAAGGTGGCTTTTCACAAGGCGTTGGTTAAAATATTGCACTTGTAAATTAGGAAAACCGATGAGGCAAAAATTTCCTATTACAGGATGACGTGCCAAGCATCCGACTACTGTTTAAATAAATAAAACTCAAGGTGCAGGTGGGGTCTGAACTGTGAGCCCCAGCGGCCCCCCTGGAGAGCCCTGGAGCCCACAGCTAGGTTCCCTGCCCCATCAGCCAGTTCTTTAAGGAACTTGGTCAATGCTGAGTCTACGCAGCATGGAACGGCAGATCCAGCCCCAGATCTGGCTCAGCCAGGACTCCTGACCTGCCAGGGCCCTTGGGCCCCCTCGTACCAGGGCAGTGGGGACCCAACAGGGCCAATCCTTCTCCTCTTTCAGGCTGTTCATCCGAATGTCCGTCTGTCCATCCGGAGACGCCGCCTCCGGGGGCTTACTTGCCCCCTCCATCACAGAGGGAGAGAAGCAGGTGGGAAGGGGGCCCAGCCCGCCTGGTGTGAACATGGAGCTCTGTCCTGGCAGCCTCTAAAGTGGGGGACTCATCTTCTTCTGGTTAATGAGGTCCAGGTAGAGGTCAGAGCGGAGGAAGCGCGGATAGGAGTCCTTTTCCATGAGCCCGAAGATGCGCTTCTGCGCCAGATCGAAGCAGCCACGGGTGACACTCTGCAGGTTGTCCTTGGTATGCTCCCGTGTGTAGGAGTCCAGGTTGACCTGCAAGGGTGCAGAGGGTGATATGGTCGGGTAGGCCTGCAGGGGGCTGACCTGGGGGCGGGGGGCAAGAAGGGGACCTCCCCAGCCCTTCACCTCCAAGCCCTTCTGCTCCCCATCTTAAATCTCACAGTGGAGACCCTCAGGGCAGCGATTCGAGTCCTGGCTCGCTCCCTTACTGGAGGGCAGGTAATTCATAGCGCCTGGAAACACGACCTCTGAGGTCAGACTGCCTGGTTGGAATCCCAGCAGGGCCAGACCAAGGCATGTCGCCCTGAACAGATTGCCTAAGTGCTCTGAGGTCCCCCTGCCTTCTCTCTAGGCTTGGAAGGGTGGTAAACTCTTCAGAGAGTGCCATACACTGTGCAAGGGTGTCCAGGTAAATAGATACGGAGTCAGTCAACAGGTCACCCACTGCAACTCGGCACACGGGGCCTGGTCCTCAGGAAGCGTCAACTAGATGTTAGCGAGTCCAACCCAGGCTCTTGGAAACTGTCTCATTTTTTAAATGAAGGTAATATTAAACCCATTTAACAGGTTGTCGTGAGGATCAAATAAAAGTGTGCATCCATAAAGAGCTTGGCATACGCCCAGCACACAGTGCCTCGACGGTGGCCATTTCTGTTACTGACGGAATTCTGTTCTTCCCAGGGCCCCAGCTTGCTTCCTCTCCACCCTGGACACATGGTCCCCAAGAATTACTCTGGCCTCGTCCCTTCCTGGGCTCCTTGTGGAGGCTGCCACATACCTGTGATCACTGAGAGACCACTGGGGCTGGGGCTGGGGGACCTGAGGGCCTAGCCTGAAGCCTTACCTCCTTGCACGCCTGGATGGCGATGTACTCAGCGAAGATCTTGTTGGCCTTGGCTGCCATCTTGGACTGTGACTTGACCTTCTTGAAGTCCTCACAAGCCAGCCAGAATTCCAGGTTCTCCTCACTGAACTCGGTACGAAGGAAGGCCTGGAACACTGCTAAACCATCTGTGATGAGAAGCCCAGGCCCTGGGGTGAGAGGCAGAACCAGCCCCTTCTGCCCTCTGACCCCCTCCAGCCTCCCTTCTAGGGGCCTTTTAGGGTGCAGATGTTGGGAGCTTAGTAAAATAACCGCTTCCAAGAGCCAGGAGCCCTGGGATGTAGACCCACCCCCGCCACTGCCTCTTTGTGGGCCTTGGCCATGTCGCTCCCCTGTCTGTGCCTCAGTTCCCTCATCTCTAAAATGGGGGTCATGAGTCTCCCCTGGAGCCCTGTGAGGATCGGAGGGGATCCTGCCCATGAGATGCAGGGCACATGTGGCCCAGGGGAAGCCCTTGGTACGTGGAATTGTTTATTGTTATTCTGGGAATCTCTGGGTCTGAGCACACAGGTCCCAGCGGCCTCCTGCAGGCAGTGCCAGCTCCCAGGGACAGGGAGGGGCTGGCAGAAGCCGGCTCCAAGGCCAGCCCAAGGGCCTCAGCCTCTTCCAACAGCAGGGACACCTGACAGGACCCAGGAAAGAGGGAAAGGCAACTTCTCTGGGACCAGACACATTCTCTGGGTCTGGGAGAGGAGGAAAGGGAAGGGGGAGGGCAGATCACACAGGGAGGAGAGCAGGCCGGCTGGTCCCCACTTACATTTGTGAAGCAGCAGCTTCTCCAATGACTCACCCCACTTGAGGGCTTCTTCTGAGGTGGGCCTGAGGGGCAAGTGAGGGGCACAGTGAAGTACCATGAGGTTCGGGGAAGTGCGGTGGCTGGGGGGGGGGGGTGTCTCTGTTAGCTGCCCTTGGCTTGGGCAGTGGTTGAGCCCAGTTGGGGAGCCCTGAAGAGGACCCAGCCCCTCTCTTTGGCCCAGCACCCCCCACAGCTCCCACCTCTGCCCCTGCCTGGAAGCCGTTCCCGGGGGGGCTGCTGCTTGCCAGGTACCAGACTCCCTCAAAGACAGCCTCCCTTCAACCCAGAGCTGGAACAAGCCAAAAAAAAAACCCCTTTCCATTTAACCCCACCAGCAGCCTTGCTCCCCTGGGGGCCGTGAGTGGCTGAGGGGTTCCAGGGGTGTAGAGGACCTACTTGAATGACTTCACCATTTTGTCTGTCTTCCCGGTGGGTTGGGCCCCAGGGGACTCGTTCCTTCGTCTGAAGATGCCCAGCTTGTTCTTCATGTCCTTGGCTCTGGGGACAGAAGCAGAGAAGAGGGCCGGTCAGCCTGGCATGCTTGGCCCCTGCAAATTCAGGGTGGGAAGGGTGGGCATCAGCGGGAGGGGCACCTACTCCTTCATCGTGTGCCGCCTCTGTAGGTTCCCGTTGCGGGTGAGGTACATGCCTCGGAGCATCTCTGTAGGGTCCCCCACCTTGGGGCCCGGGATGGTCTGCAGGGAGCACCCCCCAGGCTCCCGCTCCGCTCCGCACCCTGTGTGCTGGGGCGGCAGGCAGCAGGCGTGGGCTGCAGGCGATCACTCGCTGGGATCCCCGCTGGATGACTGGGGCTCCCAGGGAAAGGCCCGGCTGGGATTCAGACAGGAGGAGCCAGGAAATGGGCGGGACCAGGATGGGGGGGGGATACCCCTCCTGGCCAACCCGGAGAGGGAGGCCGTGAAAGGGGCAGTGTCTGCAAGGGGCGGCCCCTGGGGCCCATCGGCAAGAAGCCAGGCCCAGTTATTTGTGACCGGCCTCCCTGTTGCCATGGCAGCGCCAGGGGAAGGAGGAGAAAACAAGTCAGCAAATTGCTGGGGGATGGGGGGGAGGGTTCTGCCCACCAGGGTGGCAGGACTGGCTATTTTTAGCCAGGAAGCATTTTTAGCCTTGCCACTTCCCTAGGAGGCAGCTCATTTGGGGACTGGGCAAAGCTGCTGGCGAGAAAGGGGTTAAATGCCCCATGCCCACGTTTGCACCCCCTTGTCGCTAGACACCCCCTGCCCTGGGCACCTCCAGAATAGCTCCTGGCAGCAAGCCTCAGTCTGTCATTGGCTTTGGGTACAAGCATTCATTAACATACACAATGTCCCACAAGCCTGTGGGCGCTTTCAAGCTCAGGTAACTTCAGGAGTACAAGTCCTATAACCTTTCCAAAAAGTCATTTGGAATTCTAATTATGCAATTATTTTAATGCCCATTGAGTTTTGTGGTTTTTGAACGATACATTTTTTGATTCTGAAGTTTTGGTCTCTGTTCTTCCAATTAAAGATAAAAAACGCTGTCTGAAACCAAAAGTTAAAAATCAGAAATGTGTTGGCAAAAATCACAAAGCTAAGTAAGTGTAAAAGAAATTTAAATAATTCAACTTTCACGTGGGTGTTTAGTAAGTTGGTAGTATTCATGCTTCTGAAGTCATTCGAGCTTAAAGCGTCATTAAGACCTCGGGGACACCCTGCACCTGGGTAAGTCAGTGGTACACTGCGGAAGTGAGAGGCTCTGGAGCCCTGGGGCCTGGGGTGAAAATCCCAGCTCCAGCGGTTGCCAGCCATGTGCTCTTGGTCAAGTTACCTCACCTCTCAGAATGTCAAACTTTCCCATCCATCCAACCCCTGCTGGGGTTGTTGTGAGAAGCAAGGAGAAACTGCGCATCAAGTTTGAGCACATTGCCTGTGCAAAAGTGCCCAGACACTGTGTCCAGCTGCCCAGGGAAGGGGACCCTGCTCTAGAAGGTCCAAGCCAACGAACTAAGCCCAAGGAGTCCAGGGATTGGCAGTCCTTTGGGTGAGGACTGGGGCCCTCAGAAAGCCCAGGAGTGACTGGGCAGCCAACACTGGACTTCCTGGGGCAGGACAGGATGGCAGAGCTCAGACAGGCCCCGGGTGTTCCCCTGTGGGTCCAGAAGGCAGAACAGGGACCCACAAGACGACACGAAAGAAAGCACTTTCCTCTAATCAGAGCCATGAAGAGATGGAATGAGTGGCTTCTGGGGGAATGGACTCCCCTCACTAGGGGCTCAAAGGTACCTAGCGCAGCTCCCGCGCACCTCCTTCAGAGTGCTCTACACTGAGCTTCAACAGAACAGGCTCTGAGGGAAAAATATTTATGTTTATATTTATATTCTTTGAGCCAGCACTCCAGGTATCTGATCCCTACTCCACCACGTCCTTCCTGCGTGACCTGAGACAAGTAACTTCTTCCTGCTTCAGTTCACTCATTGGGCAAATAGAGTGCGTGAGAAAAAAAGGAAATGTAAAATAAAAATAATGGTAAAGATTAAATTAGATAGTATATGGAATGTGCATAGAACAGTGCCTGGCACAATAGATATTAGTTATTTTTATTATGATCCCAGATTCTAAGGGTTCTTGATGAAGCTTTTTTTTTTTTTTTTAAATATTTTATTTTTTTTATTTTTAAAGATTTTATTTATTTATTTGACAGAGTGAAACACAGCTAGAGAGGGAACACAAGCAGAGGGACTGAGAGAGGGAGAAGCAGGCTTCCCGCCGAGCAGGGAGCCTGATATGGGACTCGATCCCGGGTCTCCGGGATCATGACCTGAGCCGAAAGCAGCTGCTTAACCAACTGAGCCACCCAGGCGCCCTTGATGAAGCTTTTAAGGACATGAGCTTCGGGACATTCGAAAGGCCGAACCCACCCTGAAGGGAGGCAAGAGTTAGGACTGGCCCTGGAGATTTCCAGCTCCCCTGATGCTCACCTGGCCGTCCCTCCACTGCTCACCCTGGGAGTGACGGCTTTGGTGAAACCTGGACCCACGGGTTCGTGCCTTCCAAAGGCTATTTTTGGTGTATGTCACCTTCCCTAGAAGGCAGACTTGCTCCTGGCTGCAGGGTGAGAGCAACCTACAGCTGCCACAGGAACCTGGAGAGGGCAGAGGTGCTGGGGGAGAACGCTAGCCAAAGCAAGAGGCCAGGGAAATGGCTGTAGGAGGCATCTGGGAAGACTCCAGTCCTCCTCCCCCAGGCCCAACTGGTAAATAATGGTGGGTACTAAGCAACGTGGAGGGGAGGGGACTCCCTCCAGGGGCCACCACGTGCCCCACGGCCTCCTCTCCACCCTGCCCCTAGTCTCCAGGGCCTTGGGCCCAGGCGTACAAGGAGACCCAATGAGAACCCACACACACCCTGCTCATTTAACTGGCACCTCTAACAAACCTCCAACCCAGACGTGTGAGGCCCCAGCAGAGCAGGGCTGAAAGGCTGGAGAGTGTGGGATACGCTACCTGGACCAGCAGCGCCACCTCCTGGCATGCCCAAGACTGCTAGCCTTCAAGAGCTCAAGAGGAGAAAAGGGGAGTCCCATATCCTTTTTCAGAGGGAGCAAAGCACCTGTCAAGGTCACTCAGCCACTGCTTGGCTCAGAAGCTGGGCCAGGGCCAGGAACCTGGATGGCTGACTCTGCTTGGTTCCTTGGGGCTTCCAGGTACTGAATCAGCAGGTTGCCTCGTTCTGCATGAATGCTGAGGGCAGGGCTGGATGCTCCGGACCCTAGTGACCCCACCCTGGGGCCACTGGTGAGTCTTAAAAGGTCTTGTTGTTCACTGGTGTCCATCTAGGGCAGGACTGGGCACAGCCCCTTCTCCCCACCCATACCCCTGGAGGAGAGACAAGCCCAAAGATGGAGGAGGAAGGGAGGATTTGGGGCGCTACCCTGACTGCAAGGTTGAAGACCAGGGATCTTTCCAACGTACAGGTTTTTGCTCTTTCTCTTCCGAGAGGCTTCATCATCATCCCCAACGGTGTCAGCCCCACTCATCTGTGGAAGAAAGACACGTTATAGTCTGGGCATCCAAAAGCTGCTATCTGAGCGAAGAGGGGCTTAGGGATCCAACGGCACTTGCAAAAGGTCCCACCCCTCTCCTGCAAAGCTCCTGCCCCTCAGGTGAGGGACAGAGAGGCCCACTGCTGGGGACAGTCTGTCCATGAAGTGGGGTTGGCTTGGCAGATCCTCCAGCCAAAGGGGTCTCCTTCCGGTGCAACTAGGAGCCAGGTTTGCGAGGAAGAAGTTGAAGACACAGCACTGATGGCCGGTCCAGAGACACAGATGGCTGCAGGCAGGAGGGCAGAGAGGAGAGCCCGGCTCCAGGAGGGGCTCTGCTGTGTGACTCGGCCAGTCACCTGTCCTCGGTGAGCCTCAGTTTCTCAATTTCAAAATCGAGATCCTAATGACTAATTCGGCCTTCTGAGGTTCACGGAGGCCTGGGATCGGTCAGCAGGGTGGACAGTGAATTGTCATACAAGCCTGAGGGAACCTCTCCAGCCTTAAAGTCTTCCATGGCTCCCCAGTGCCCCCAGGGTAACACCCAAACTCCAGGACATGATATACAGGGCCTGCCGTCTTAGGATCTGGGCAGAGAGTGGCATTTAAACATCAGTTACAACTCCTTCCTTTACCTCTCAGCCTGACCCTCCCCCAGCACCCTCCTTGACCCAGCCCTCCAGCGGAACAGAATGTGTTGACCTGCTCTCTCACCTCAGGCCTTTACCTGTGCTAGGCCCTTCCATGGGGGATGCTTTTGTGACTCTCCCATCTTCTTTTACTCCCAAGTCCCAGTCTCGGGTAAGCCACTTAAATGCTTCCTCACCCAGGGAGCACTCACAGACCCCTGGACCAAGGCTGTGCCCTCTTTACCCCTTTTGAGGACCCTGCCACATTCGAAAGAGCTTTTTCTAAATCTATTACCCTCAGGGGGTGAGCACCTCACAATTAGGAGCTCAACAAATATTTGTCAAATGAATGAATGCATCGGGAGAGGGAAAGCACGCTGGGAACAATGAGTCTTGCGGACCTCACTGCCTGAATCCCAGCTTGCAGCTGTACCCCCACTGCCCCACTGCGGTGCTGCACCTCCCCCACCTCTCTCTCCCTTCTCCTTTGCCTGTGCCACGTCCCTGCGTCCCCTTCCGGGAAGGCCCTCTCTCCTCTTCCCCCCAGTCTGCCACTCTTCTCCAGACCACTCCAGATTCCTACCATCTCTACCAGGGCCGTCCTCTGTTTCCCTTGCCCTGCTGATGCTTGTCCATCTTCCTCCAGCAGAAACCCAAGGCCCCAACAGTGCCAACCCAGAGCAGGAGCCCAGGAAATGCTCTGAGATGGGAGAGGAGCTCAAGCTCAGAGTATGCTCCAAGAAAAGACAGAATGACACTCGGTGTGGATCTCAGCTCTGACTCCTCAAGAGCCCCACCTAGGGCCTTGGTTTCTTCATTTGTAAAATAAAGATGGGCTAATTCTTAAAGTGGTCTTAATTCTGGGGAAAAAAGTCACCTTATTCCAGATACATCCAGCAGGGGGAGCTACTAGCCACAGTAGAATACACACCATTGATGGGTGGATGGAAGGAAGGAGGGAAGGATGGATGAATTCGTACCATAGACCAGACCCCAGAATGGGCATTATCCGGATCCTATCTCATTAATCTCCAGAGTAAGTTCATAAAGCAAAAGGAGGCTCAGAGAAGTTAAGTCACTTGCCCAAGATACCCAGAGTTGAAGTGACAGCTGAAATCTAGGTCTGTGTGGATTTGAACTCCCCCGTTTCTCCACCAGAGGGTTGCTGCTACGCCAATGTAAGGATAGGGCACTTTTGGATGTTTTCAGTAAAAGACTCGGGGGAAGTGCCACCTCCTTCCTGAGAAGACTGTCCCGCCAGGCTTGTAAACGTGTGTGTGTGTGTGTGTGTGTGTGTGTGTGTGCATGCGTGCGTGCACACACAGGCACACACCCATTTATGCTGCGTGACTCCAGAGCTTGGGTACGCAGGAAACAGGTACTGATCCTACTTGCACTGACTCTGAAGGGGTTTCTTAGCCTCCAGGCTCCACTTCATTAGCTACAGTTATAGGTGGGGCCACAGTCCCCTGGCTGTTGGAAGAGTCACCAAGTCTTGGCCCCTGTGGCCTGGTGCTGGGTCATCTGTTACCAGGGCTGCCCAGGGTAATTGCTCAGTGCGTCTTCCCGCTGTGGCCCCACTGCACACACTGGCTGCAATACACTGGCCAGGCTAGGCTGTGCCTGGAGCCCCCACCCGTGGGAAAGGGCCACAGGCGCTGGGCTTCCTCCCATTCTAACCTCAGCTTCCGTACTTTATTGAGCCCACACAATGGGCCTGGGGGCCACTACTGCCCTGCCTGCACCCCCAGCCTCTGCACTGCTGGGAAATGGGCTCTTCCTTCTACTGCTGGGAGGGGGTCATCCTCGGCAGGGACCAACCCACACCAATCAGCCTGACAGCCCAAGCTCTGGGCATTGACCCTCAGAGCATCTGGGGAAACCCGGGATGGCAGGGGCGGTGCTGCAGGCTAGACAGAGAAGAAACTGAGCCAGAAAGTCAGGGTTCTGATTCCCAGCCCCACAGTGGCCCCCCAGGCTCCCCTCTCCGGGAGCTACAGCAAGGCCTGCCCAGTACCCAGCACACAAAGGTCTCTCCTTCCCATCTGCTCCTCAATGCCTCCCTACTGAAATAGAGGCGAGCCCAGAGCCACCAGCCCTCCCTACACTCCAGGCAGGAATCCCCGAGGCCCGCCCAGCCCCCACCTGGCCACTCTAATCACTCGGATCTCCCTGCGCCTTGGAATAATACCTATAATTCCTATATAATACCTATAATTATAACCATAATAATAGTAGTGGTTAAGAGTGTCGATTCCAAACTGCCTGGATCAGAATCCCTCAGTGACTGAAGAGCTCATTGACTTTAGCTGAGTTACAACCTGTCTGTGTGCCTCAGTCTCTTTATGTAAAATGGGGATAATAACCAGACCCACCTCATCAGGGTGTGGTACAGATGAACTAAGTGAACACACAGGAAGAACCTCGCTGACTGCCAGCTCTCAGTTACCGTAAGTGCTTATCAAGCCCTCACTACGTGTGCTGCAATGAAGGCCTTTTAACGTTTTGATCTCATTTCATCTTCACGACCATTCTGAGAACTATTTGTTGTCATCTGCTCCAGTTCACAGTGGAGGAAACTGAGGCCCTGGGTTCCACAAGCTGGCAAGGGGCAGAGAAATTCAGGCCTAGCCCCAGAGCCCAGCCATGACCTAGGGCTCTTGTGAGCAGGGGCCTCACCTGGTTCCTCTCACTGGTCTTGACCCAACTTTTGGGGCTCCCCAGCCATGCCTGGTACCAGTCCCCCACACCCTGTCCCTCTCTGACCTGGCCCAGCCTGGTGGACCCCACAGAACCTTGTGGAAACACTGGATCTAAATGCTACACGTATTTGTTTAGACATAGGCAATAATTCTTTTTTTTTTTTTTTAAAGATTTTATTTATTTGACAGAGAGAAACACAGCCAGAGAGGGAACACAAGCAGGGGGAGTGGGAGAGGGAGAAGCAGGCTTCCCGCCAAGCAGGGAGCCCGATGTGGGACTCGATCCTGGGTCTCCAGGATCATGACCTGAGCTGAAGGCAGTTGCTTAACCAACTGAGCCACCCAGGCGCCCCTAGGCATAGGCAATAATTCTTAAAGTGTTTTGTAAATAGGGGGCTAGATGGTACTGTCACATCTTGGAGCTGAAAGGCATCTTAGGGGCCCTCTGGTCTGACCTTCCGCCTAGGAGGAAAGCTTGGGGTGGCAGCCAGCCTCTGCCCAAGTCAGTCCCTGCAGGAGGAGGGGAGTAGGAAGCATGGCCAGGAAGGGGCTGCACTCTCTGTCTTCTCGTTGTCAAAGAACAATCCATGACCCTGGGCCATGCCAGGCCAGGTTGAGGCAGAATTGAAGGGCGGCAACCTGGGCCCAGACGCAGACCGCAGACCGGCTCAGGGCTTCCCTGGCTCCCAGGAAAGGGGCCAATAAAGGCCCATGGCTCTAGGCCCAAGGGGCCGCCAGCAAGGCAAGGGACTGGCAGCAGAGGGCGCTGTGAGACAATGCAACTTGGCACGGGAGCCAGGCCCAGGGGATGGCCCAGGGGTTAGCCTTGGTGGGGAGGTCTTCTCTCTGGACCTCAGGCAGCCCATTTGTAAAGTGACCATGGCGAGTGGGCCATCTCTCAGATCTGTCTGGTTCAGATGTTCCTACTCCCAGTAGAAAGAAATCACTCGGCCCACAAGACAGCAGGGTGACAAGTAGGGGGGAGTGGTTACGTAGGGACTGTGGCCCTGTGACAGGGAGCACACCCTCTGGACAGCTCAGCTTAGCCTCACAGCTGCACAACCACCAGTCCAGGGCCACGCCAGCTCTATCTGGCCCTCCTGGGTTTCACATCATGACAGGATCCCTGACACAGGCACAGAGCTTTCCACATATTGCAATCTTCTCGAATCCCTGGGACAAATCCAAGGAAGACTTAGCACTCCCACTTTAATGAAAAGCTCAAAGAAAGACATCACTTGGCCAAGGTCTTGGGTCCAGGAAGGAGGCAGAACTGAGATTTGAACTTGGGTCTGTCTGACTCCCCCTAAAGACTTTGCCCCTCTCCTCTCTGTGAACACTGGTGTGACTGCAGCCACTCTTGCCACTGCCGTCCTCCTCCTCCTCCTCGTTGTCATCAACAGGATTCCCATTACCGGGCACTCACCGAGTGCCGAGCACCACACTGCCTGAAACACTCCACCCACGTGGGGCTGCTTAATCTTCCCCACAGTCCTATAAAGGAGGAATCATTACCATACCCATTTCGCTGATGAAGAAACTGAGGCTCATTTTAGAAAGGGCAGGGACTTGCCCCAGGCCCACTGGCCGTGAGGGACGGCGCGGGACCACGGGCTGGTCCAGCCTCGATCTCCAGGGCAGGATTCTTAGTGAAGCCAGCTGGCTTCCATGATGCCTGACTGGCAGCCAGCCGGGCCACGGCCAACTCCATCTCTCAAGCCCAAGAAAGGAAATGAGAGGCCAAGAGAGGGTGGGGGATGCCAGCAAAAACCCTGGGCTCCCAAAGGAGGAAGCTGAAACACAACAGAGCTGGGCCAGGAGCATCTGCCCCCAAATAGGAGCTCAGATCAGGTTGAGGGGGGGCAGCTAGAAGGGTGTGTATGAAGATAGAACAGAACTTGGAAGGGTCTTGGGGAGCGGGTGTAGGATCAGAATCAGGATGCCTGGTGGGTAGTGAGTCCTGGGATCTCGGTGCCTGCCAGAGAGGAATGGCCGGGCCTGGTCTGAGTGAGCCTGAGGCCTCACCTGGGTAGGGCAGAGGTCTAGATTCTGTCTCATTGCATCAAAGAATGGCCAAAGATGGCGATATTCCAGCTATGGGGAATAGCACAGTCCCAGAGCGGGAGGCTTATCTAAAATGCAAGGGTCTGGGCACCAGTTGCTAGAAATCCTGATTCCAGGAGCTTGGGGCTGGAGACTCAGAAATCTATGTATTAATAACCTCCTCCTGGTCATTACGGGTCACATCAAAGTTTAGAACCACTTGTGTTTGTGGACGAGGAAACAGATCCACTCCCAGTTCCTTTGGGAATTAGTTCCAGTCTCCAGGCCCAAAGTTTACGGCCTTTATCTGGGGGCGGGAGGGTCCCTGCCTGTCCCTGTCCTTTCAGTCTAACCACCTTGCAGCAGTGTCCTCCCAAGCCTGAAGTCAACCTTCTCACTAGTGCCTGAGGTGAAAAAGGCTTCTGAAGCCATGGCCCAGCTCAGTGGGGAAAATGCACTGGAATCCCTTAGTCATGTCTGCCCTGGGTGTGGAGGCAGGAAGGGCAGCATGTGTGCCATATGTCTGCCATCCCTGGATTTTAGGAATCCCTTGCTCTAGCCCAACTGACTTCTACAGTGTTCCCAGGTCACATCCACTTTCACAGAATGCCTGTGTCACCCTCTCTCTATTCCAAACCTGCTTAACCACCAAGCCCCAGCCAAGGGGCCTCTTGCTGCAGAAGCTCTCCCTGATGGCCTGAGGCCCTGAGGTCTTTCCTCCATGAACTCCCAGGTCCCTGCCCTCCCCCTTCCCCATGCACCTGGCCTCACAAGGTTGTCATGGTAACACCTTGCACCTTGCAAGGTCACTGGGCAACAGGCTCTTCTGATGCATCCTCGACCCTGTGGGACATGAGTGTAATTCATCTCTCTTTTCACAGAAGGACACTAAGGCTCCGAGGAGCCGAGTGACTCACCCAAGGCCACACAGTAAGTGAGAGATGGAGCCCAGGCTCCAGCTGCCAGCGGGCTTCGGGGCCGTGATGCAATCTCTTCATTGTGGGGCCAGCCTCCCCCTCCACACACAAACAGCTCACCGCTCACAGGCTGAGAGCAGCCTCGTGCGTTCCTGCGGCCCCGCAGTGGTACAGAGCATAGGGCCTGGCACACAGCAGGAAATCAATAAACACTTATTCATCTATTTATAAATATTTGCGAGAGGCAAAGAGCAGGGAAGGGATGCGCTCCAGCTCTGGAGCCAGAATCTAATTCCGGTGCAGACATTTATAAACCGTGTGGCCTGGGGTAAGTGAGATAACCCCCCTCTGCCTCGGTCTCCCAGCTGCAGGGACCACAGCAGTCTCCTTCACAGGGTGTTGTGAGTGTCGGT
Organism: Spilogale gracilis; assembly: GCA_004023965.1. Classification (NCBI taxonomy): domain Eukaryota; kingdom Metazoa; phylum Chordata; class Mammalia; order Carnivora; family Mephitidae; genus Spilogale; species Spilogale gracilis. The sequence continues at coordinate 54,253 of PITA01002062.1, forward strand.
GAGGTCAGCGAAACTGCTGAGAATTGGGGTGCCTGGAGGCTCAGTTGGTTAAGCATCAAACTCTTGATTTTGGCTCAGGTCATGATCTCAGGGTCTTGAGATCAAGCCCCACATTGGCCTCCATGCTGGGCACGGAGCCTGCTTGGGATTCTCTCCCCTCTTCCTCTGCCCCCGTCCCCCAGTCAAGTGCCCACTCTCTCTCTGTCAAAAAATTAAAACAACAAAAAATAAATTGCATAGCACACTGCATGCTGTCGTTGTTGGCTGACGGGTCTCTAGTCTGGCGAGGCCTGGACCGAGTCTAAATTGTTCCAGAGAAGACAGTCCTCCAGTGAACGTCTCAGACCTTTTGGATCCAAAGTCTCTATGTCTTGGGCAAGGCCACACCTGCTGTACTTGGTGGGGACTCCTCAGTCCAAAGGAGCTGTAAGAACACAGCACCTGGGGCACCTGGGTGGCTCAGTTGGTTAAGCCACTGCCTTCGGCTCAGGTCATGATCCCGGAGACCCGGGATTGAGTCCCACATCGGGCTTCCTGCTTAGCGGGAAGCCTGCTTCTCCCTCTCTCACTTCCCCTGCTTGTGTTCCCTCTCTGACTGTGTTTCTCTCTGTCAAATAAATAAAATCTTTAAAAAAAAAAAAAAAAAAGAACACAGCACCTGGAGTCAGAGTCATGGGCTTAACACAGGCGTGGCCTTCTCAGTCCCTCTGTGCCTCGGCTGTATCCTCTGTCAAATGGTAGAAGCCTCCATGTAGGCTTCGAGGGCTGCCGGGGTTGGACAGCAATGCTCATCCCCTACAGCTCCTAGACCCACCCTCCTTCTCCATACTGCCCCATTTATACCTGCTCCCACCCCCCCTCGGCCTTCTTACCTTCCTGTGTCCCGTGAAGAAGAGGGAAAGGTGGTGCATGGAGCCCCCATTGCGGCCCAGTTCCTTCTTCAGGGTGCGGGGCGAGGGCATGGCCCAGGGGGACGCGGTGCCCTCCCCATCCGAGCAGTGCAGGGTGGTGTCAGAGGCGAAGCAGGGCCCACGGGCTTCCTGCAGCAGGCTGCCCTCGCTGTGGGTCCGCCGCCGCAGGGAGTTCTGCACCCGCAGTGAGAGGCCGCCCTCGGCCTGGCCCGCTTCGATCATGCTGCTGCGCTTGGCCTCCCGGCGCTCTCCGTAGTTATCATCACTTGTGTCCTCCTCCTCTTCTTCCTCCCCCTCCTCCCCCTCCTCAGCCTCTTCCCCATCCTCGTTGGCCAGGCTGCCCCCCTCTGCCCCAGCCTTCTGGCTGTAGGCGCTGTCCAGTCGGACCTCGGGGATCATGAAGGTTGGTCTGGAGGCCACAGGCAGGTCCCCGGTGGCTTCTGGGGGCTCCCCAGAGCTTGCTGTCTCCTCAGCTTTCTGGGGGACTTGGCTGGGGGGCAGGTCTTGACAGGGAGCAAGCTCCTGAGTAGGGGCGTCCTGGATAGCAGGGAGGTCTTGGCTGGGAGGGGGCCCAGCAGGAAGGTCCTGGCAGGGCGAGAGGGCCGGGGCTGCAGGGAGTTCCTGGCATGGTGGGGAGTCCTTGTTTGGTTGGGACTCCCGGCCTGGAGGAGGTTCCTTGCTGGAAGGTGAGTCTTTGCAGGATGGCGACTCTTGGCCAGGAGAAGGTTCCTGGCCAGGAGAGGGGTCCTTATTGGGTGGCAAGTCTTGTCCTGAAGGAGACTCCTGGCCCAGAGAGGGGTCCTTGCTGGGTGGTGGGTCCTCGGCACCTAGCCCCTTCCCTTCCTCCAAGGGCATCTCTCGCTTCTCATCTGTCTCTGGCTCAAACATCTGGGAAACAAGAAGCAAACAAGGAAGGTTCAGAATGGAAGGTTATGAGATGCGTTGGCATTGTGTGTGAGCCAATATCCCAGGGGCTGAAATAAATCCAGCAATGGCCCAAACCCCACACCTGACACCCCTGAAAGCTGAAGCAAGAGACAGAAATAGAAGTCTCCTGGGCTTTTGTGCACATGGATTCCCACCCTTGTCTTCTGGCTTAAATCTTCTACCTGCTCCATCAAAAGCGTCGTTGGTCATTTAGGGGAAGAAGGAAAGGGAAGCACTATTATCTGGATTCTACTGCCTGCCAGGACCACGCCAAATTAAACACTCATCTCGTATGATCTTCCCAACAGCCTGCTAGGGAAGTGTCATGGTGTCTCTGCAAGTGAAGCAGGGGCCAGGCAGCCTCCGCCTTCATGGACCAGAACCAAACCCAGTCCCAAGCCTGAGCAATCGCAGAGTGATAGAACCTTGCACTTGGCCAAAGCGTATCCTTCTATCTGAACTAAAGATTTTAAAAATCCTATTCAAACGATAACGTGCTCTGATTATTTAAGCATCTCTTTGAAACCAATGGACTAGAATGAAACCAGAACTTCAAAATATTGCCCGCTCTTGGACGACACAGATGTCCCGGAAACATGGCGACCTCATGGAGGGGTCAATCAGTGGTTTTTAAGCTGTGTTTAGAGGAACCTCAGAAGCTCCACACCGAAAAAGAAAGCCTTTCCCACCTGACACACACTCCTCCAAACCTCGGCATGTTTCCTACAGAGTTCATACACAAAGGGAAAAACAGTGTCCTTGATGAAGTCTGAAAAGCAGCTTGCTGACGGGAAGACCGGGGCTCAGAGAAGGGTCAGGAGCCACAACTACACGGGGGAAGCAGGTCTCAAGCCTGGGCCGGGCCCCTCATTGCTCCCAAGGACTCAGAACACTGGGGTGAGAACTATCTGGAGTCTGGGCTTTGCCCATCAAGAGGCCATGGCCACCTAGAACTCACGAAGGGGAAAGTGGCCGCATGTCCCTGGGGACTGTAGAGATGTATGGGAATGCGTGTGTCAGCACGCGTGCGCACACACGGATGACACTGGCTGAGAACCTGAGAGGTAAGTACTCCCAGAACATTGGTTAAGAGTCCCAGTTGTAGAGACCATTAACGTCTATTTGATGAATGGCCACGCTGAGCACAAAGAGCAGTGACTTCTCCGCCACTGCACAGCTGCCCAGGACTGAAAGGCTGGACCCACAGCTGAGAAGTCTTTCCAGATCTGGGGAGTCTGTGACAGTGAAGCCCCAGCCAGGCTCCTATCTGGGAGTCAGTGGCCCAGCTGTGGCTCAAGGCAGCCGCAGAGGGCTGCCCACAAGTGCCAGGGGTCCCACTGGCATCTGGGAGCACCAGAACATGAAAGCATGGTATGGGAAAGGGCCACAGGCTGGGAGCCTGAAAGGGAAAGGGGAGCCCCCCCCCCCCAGTGGGGAGGATGGCTGAGCAAGGCAGTGGAGTGGGCCTTACAGGACTCTAGGATGATCAGGCTGTTTGGTTCTCAGGCACAGATGAAGACAAGTGTCCACCCACCGGGACTCCCTGCCCTATAAATCATACCTGCAGGTGGGGGATGACTGCACCCAGGGACCCCTCACACCTCAGCCTCAGACCCTGAAACATCCATGATCCCAAATCCCTAGTGCACAGAGAGTGACAGGAGCCAAGGGCAAATCACACAGTAGGGGTGGGGGGGCAGGGAAAGCCAGTCATTAAAGCCTATGGATCTCAAGACCACCTGTTAAATGAGATAACCAACATGCACAAGTGAGAAATCTGGAGAACAAACAAAGTATAAAGCTCTTTTTTTTTTTCCTTAAGTAAGCTCTATGTCCAATGGGGGGGCTCAAACTCATGATCCCAAGATCAAGAGGTGCATGTCTCCCGACTGAGCCAGCCAGCCAGGTGCCCCAGAGGTCTAAAAGTCTTGAACAGGATGCTGGTGGAACACTACAGTTGGTGGCAACTGTAGTGAGTGGAACAATGGGTCTAGAGGGAAGAGCTGAAGTCGCAAACTCCAACAGCAGCCCATCCTTCCAATGGAGCCCCGGAAGCAAGCTTGGCCAAATACTGAGAACCAAAGCTTGTGATTGTGATGGCAGGCCTCTCAATCCAGAACTCTCATCTAGAAACCAAGGTCTGTGCTTGAGTCCCATCAGACTCTTCCCAGGGAGAGAGACAGCTCCCCCGCTGACTGACAGAGGACAAGGCTGAGGCCCAGCCCGGACAGGGTCCTAGAGACCTACCTCAAATCCGGGCTTGGCTGGGGTTGCAGCAGGGCCCCTGGCTCGGTCTTCCCAGGCCTGCTTCTGATCTCATTCCAGAGCAGCCCAGCACTCTGCCCCTCACCCCACCCTCGAGGGAGCATTCTCCTCTAGGAAAACAAACAGCCAGCTCCCGCAGGCCCCACACTCAATCACCCTCCCCCTTGGCCAGACCCCAGACCTGGAAGGAGAGACCGAAGGAAGCAGCAACTGGTGCCCTCAGGGCCTGGCATGAGAGGGGAGCAGGCTGCATTTCTCCTTTCCTGGGGGGTAGGGGTGGGGCCGGGCCTGTCCCAGCACTGACTTAGCCTGAGCCCGCCTACCTCCCCCTCAGGAAAGTGTAGCCACAGACCCAAAACCAGAAATGCAAGTCAGCCTGCCTCTGCCAATCTTGCCCCAAATTGAGGCCAAACCAAACAAAGCCAGGAGGGGAAGTGTTGCTGTCCCCAGAGGGTCCCCATCCCGGGGGCAGCTGAGAAACCACCCAGGACCCACGGGCTCTGAGAGTGCCCAGGGGTCAGTGTTCAGATTTCAGTAGTGTCGCTTTCCAGCTATGCGACTCTGGCCAGCCTCCCAAACTCTTGGTCCCCATCCCCTCACCTAGAACAGAGCCATTACATCACACCAGACTCACGGGGACCATTCTCAGTGCTCCCCACAGGGCCTGGCCCAGGCAAAGCATTTGAAAACATGGTGGCTATCACGAGTCTGGTCTTGTTTTACAGATAGGGAAACTATGGTCCCGGAAGCTCAGGGAGTTACCTAAGAAATTGGAGGCTGACTTAGTATCAGCACTCACATGTGGCGGCCACAGGTGTCTCCTGGTTTCCTTGGACCCTTCTACACAATATGGTGGACATCCAAGGAGTCTAGTGGGAAGGTGAGGGAGTGGGGGGAGGCTGAACACTACCTGAGGCCCCTCACCTGGGCCCCATATAGCCAAGGCAGATACTGGCAAAGAAGGACCAGCCAGAGCTCTTCGGTTCTTCTTGCTCTTTTGCTCCAGGATCAGGCTCATGGGTTTGGTCAGGCCAGGGCTGCTGTGTGAGCTGGGGTTGGGAGGGCATTGGAAGGAGGGGGCTTCTGAAGCAAATGCAGGAAACCTCAGAAATCTGGGAGGAGGGTGGCCAGGGAAGGAATTAGGACAGGAAAAGAGATAAAGGTGAGACTATGTGACAAGGGATGCCAGGCGTGGGATTGTCCTATGAGGAACAGAAAGACACAAGCAGAGCGCTGCTATGTCAACACTGCTCTGGGCAGGGTGAGCAGGATGTGGGCTGGGGGAGGGACTGCGGGGACACACACATGTGTCCTCACATATATGCATTTGTTCTGTCTCCAGGCACTGAGGGAAACCCTGAAGGGACAGAAGGGGCCAAATCAGACATAATCCCTGCCCTCCACTGAGCAGAAAAAAACAGAAGCCAGACAATTGGTCCTCAGGGCTGCGGTGAATGCTCTGACAAGGAGGCGTGGAAGCTAACAGGCAACACCCAGTTGGACAGCTGTGCAACAGGCTGGGTGATACGAATCCAGCCACAGTGGCCCAGGGAGATCCGCCTGCTGGCCCAGGACCTCTGTGCAGATGCCCCTTCCCGGGGGTGGGAGTGGGGCGGTTCTGCATAGCTCCTGTCTGTCCATCACTTCTCTGGCTTGGCTGGCCCAGTGTTAATTCTGTCCATGTCTTTCTGGCTAGAAGCACACAGGAAATGAGCCAGACCCTCTCCATGGAGCTTCTGTGTAGGATCTAATCAAATTCAGCCCCCAGTCCAATCCAGGGCTCAGAAGAGGCCAGGACGCAGGGCAGGGAGGACTCCCAGAGCAGCTCCTGGGCCCTGGTACTGATTTGGGGGGAGGGGGGCAATGAGCTGCTGGAAGTGACTTGCCCAGTGTCACTCCGCTACTAAATGTGGAGCCAGGTTTGCTGAGCCCGGAGTCAACCTGCAGCTCTCAGCCTGAGATGACTCATCACATCCACCACAGATGCTAGGCTCTGCATCTGTCCCCCAAAACCACTTCCTGCTGGGGTGGGGGCGGGGAGTGTGAACTGGGGTTTGCCATTGTGGCCCTGACACAGCTAGGATTTCACAGCCAGAACCCCGGACAGCAAGCCAGAAGACCTCCATTAGAATCCTCACTCCATCCCTGGCCAGCTGCATGACTTCTGGTCTCCTCTGCTGTGAAATGGGACATGCAGTGAGGACACTTCCTATTGCCAACACCGCGTCCCCTTCCAGAGGGCTGAGTGGACCAAGTCTGAGAAAGGACAGGAAAGTGCTCTGTGAACTGGACCGTGGTTGGAGAGAGGGAGAGGCTATGCAAATCCCTGACCTCCAGGCTTGACTCTCGAGATGGTGTTGCTCCCTCAGGTTTGGCACGCTCTGGGTTCCTGAGCAGCTCCTCGGCTTCCGAGTCCCTGGTGTGAGGCTGGCTTCCAGGGACCTCAGCTGCTGGGCCAGCACTTGCTTCCCCAGCCCAGCCTTGGTCCCACTCCTCGGCCTCTTCTCTGGACACCTGGAGGCCGGAGCCACCACTCTGCCTCTGCCTGCCAGCTCAGAGCCCCCAGGCTGTCTCCTTCTCCCCCGCCCCCGACATGACAGGTCTGACACAGAACACGGGGCATGGGGCTAGCACCTTCCAGTGGAGAGGGCTCTGGAGACTGACCCCTCCTCGCTCACTGGCTTGGTGACCTCACGCAGAGCCTCACTGGGCCTCAGTTCCGTCAGCCACAACACGGGATTTCTATAGATCCTCAGCGCAGTGGGAGGAGGGCTGAGCTGATGTGCACCCAGAGCTGGGCACCATGTAGGCACACCAAGCCCCTCAATAGGAGCCGCAACCACTGTGAATGGCCCAACCTCGACCTCTCCCTCCCTGGGTCTCCCCCAACCCATCTGAGGACCCCTGTTCCACCAGATCCGGGGCCTCTTGGCCCACACATGGGAACCCATCCCAGCAGCCCCCATCTCAGTCCTGCACACTCCCTGGTGCCCCCATCCCCTCCCCAGGCAACAGTCACCATCTGTGTCACCTGGCCACTGCCCAGCCCACATTGCCAGCCCCGCCCTGTCTCTGGAGTCTAGATCCCAGAGGCAAGTGTTCACCAAGCACTTGTGAGATGGCGCAGCCCCCAAATGCTGTCCTAGGCTCTGCTGGGTGCAAGAGGAAATGAGAAAGACACGATCCCGTCCTGGTGGAGTTTCGAGGCCAGAAAGGAAGGACTGACACAAGCCATGATGTCGCCCACAGAAACGCGTAATGGGTACAAAGTGTGGGCGGTGACGGACAGGGAAACCGCAAGGTGCAGCAGGAGAGGATGCAGTGACAGGTAGGAAAGGCCACTCTGCAATGATACCGAGCCCCGGATCTGCTCGGTGGGCAGGGAGGCCAGCACCCTGGTGGATCGGAGGACACCTGTGTGGCTAGAGCCTAGACCACGACACAGAGGCTTCCCTCTGCACATCCTGCCAGTGCCCGCAGCCCAACATGCCCGAGGCTGAACGCGACTCCCTTCCCACAGGGATGCTGCCACCAGCTGCCCAAACCAGGGACCCGGGTGTCATCCTCTCTCACTGCTGCTTCACTACAACCCTTCCCACCAACTCTGGCCAGTCACCAAAACTTCCTGATTGTCCCTTGGAAAATCTTCAGAATCATTCCACTGGGGTAGGGGACGCAAGTGTGGGGAGAGGGAGTATATGGGAACTCAGCATGCTTTCCTTTCAATCCCTAAATCTGCTCTAAAAATGAAGTTGATTGACTTAGAAAAAAAAAATCTCTCCAATCCCTCCATCTCCACTAGCACCACCTCCCTCCCCACACGGTCATCTCCCGCTGGATCTGATGTGGATCTTGCAGCGGCAGCCCCGACCCCTTTGGTCGCCATGTCAGAGGAGCCTTTTACGCACATCTGACCCCATCACTCCTTGGCCTAAAGCCCTGACAAGGCTCTCCAGTGCCCTCCGGATGAAGTCCCAATTCTATAGCCCTGAGTGAGTCTGGGCTGTGTCTCCCTTTGGCTTCACCTTCCACTATTCCCCATCTCAAGTGTTTGACAGGGGATGAATGAATGAATGAATGAATGAATGAATGAATACATGGGCAATCTAGGAACTTCACAGGACCATCTAGCACCTAAAGTGGGGCACCTGAAACAGCAAGCAGCAGAAGCACCTGGAAGCCCACATGAAATATAGGATCTTGGCCCCCAATTCCAGGCCTTATTGGATAAGATTCCCTAAGAGCAGGGCTGGCATCTTGACTTTTTCCTGACTTCCCAGATAATTCGGGAGCAGGCCCAGTTAACAGAGAGGGTGAGTGAGGCCCAGAGAATGGAGGTAATGTACCCAAGGTCACGTAACAGAATCAGGACATGCATGCAGACCAGAACCTGGTGCAGGACCAGTCCCAACACACAGCACCCCCTCTATCAGGGGAAGCCCATGCAGAAGAGGCAGGACCTCAGCCGCCCCTCGCCCCCAGATACGGAGCCAGCAAGCTCCCTGGGGGCAGCTGCCCATTCATGCGCCCCATTCACAGAGGCCCAACTGTAGGGAGAAAAGAAGGAGGAATGTGAATGCAGACGAACATTCTCCATTCCTAGGAGATCCCACGACTCCTCCTGGGTCGGTCAGGAACTCAGGAGGGCAATATACAGCAACACTGACCATAGCATACCCACTGAGGGAAAGCAATACAGAGGCACCGAGAAGTAGCTTCCCCAGTTCAGGATATCAGGACAAAGCCAACACACAGCGAAGAAGGATCCTTAAGGAATGAGAAACGAGGAAACCCCTCTTAGAGGCTTCCCTACTCTTGGCACCACCGACTGGGTAAGCCAGAAGCCTGTGTCCTTGGGTCTGGCCTTTGGAGCTTACTGGGGTACTCCAACACCGTCCTGGATGCCCAGCTTCTCACCAGGCAGGGAAAGCAGCTCCCAAGGTGTGAGTTTCCAGGGTCAATTTCCCCCATCACCATCTTGCTAAACCGCTCCTCTTGGGACCCAGACACCACGCATCAACGTGTGTGTGTGTGGGGGGGGGCCTGGATTGGGAGCCCCCACAACCCAAAGACCCCTTCCATACCTCAGCTCTCTTCTGAAAGACATGAAAGTGGAAAGCAATGCTGTCCCAGCTGCTTCCTGTCCTCCTTCCCCATGGGGACCGGAGCCTCCGTCAGAAGGAGAACTCCAGGCCCCAGGGGCCTCTCCTGCCCCACCTCTGGGCTCTCTGCTCCAAATCAGCCCCTTGGGGCTCTGTCATCATTGTTCTTCCCACCTGGCACCCCCTTTCTCTGCCTGATCCACTCTCTGTCTCACTTCCCTATTTTCTCCACCTCTCAAGTCCACCTGCCTATCCCTCAGAGCCCAGTTAAATTCTTTCAGGAGTGCCCTGGCTAGAGAGCTCTCTGCTCTCCTGGACAATGTCCAGCTTGCCCTGCTCTCATGGCCATGGGCAGGCCCTGCTTTGGCTCATCAGGATTGTGTCCCAGCCTCACTTATTCCCACCACCAACCCCCAGAGTTACTCAGCGAATACCGACAGAGCCCCACCCATGTGCCGGGGCCCATGAGGGAAAAACAGTGGCAAGATACCTTCCCCTCCCTGAAGGTGCTGGTCTATGGGGTTGAGAACCAGGTGAGGAGCCCAAGTCACTCTCCCACCCACTATACTCCCCCCTCCCCCCACAGGAGGCTATGGAAAAACAGAGGCAGCAGGGAAGATGGGGTTGGCTCTTAGAGGAGGTAACGGGGACAGGGATGGAGAGGATACCCAGGCCAAAGCTGGAGACAGCATGGCACGTCCAAGGAAATACGGGTGGGTCCATGAGCAGAAGTGTGGGTAAGTTCAGGAATCTGGACTTCACCCCAAGAGCTGCATTTGCGTGGTACTGTAGAGACAGGGAAGGCAGAGCCAGAGATGATGGAAACAGAAAACAGTGATAATGATGGAGGGAGAGAGAAAGAGAGAAGCCATGAATTGAGTGTCTCGCAGATACTAGGCACCATGACAGTTGCTCTCCATACATTCTCTCAGCCCCAGCAACCCTATATGGTTGGTAACCCCAGCCCCATTTGGCAAATAAGGAAATTGGGACTGGGACTCAGAGAGGTTCAGTGATGTGCGTGTGGGATCACCAAGCAAGTAAGTAGGGGAGTCGCCTGGAAACCACAGTCAGCTGAGCTCCAAAGCCCTGCTCTTTCTACTACCTCATGGCCTCCTTTCTGGCCCCTCCACTGCCTTTCCTCACCTCTCTCCCTCCCTTCCTTCGAAAGACCCCAGCCAGCACCCACCTGGGCCGGGTGCCAGGAGGCACAGTGAGCCAGAGCAGACATAGGGGCCCAGCCCACAGCCCCAGCTGATGGACACTGAGGGGCAGGTGTCAGACTCACCTGGCAGGGGGTGCGGTGGTATGGAATCCCTATAGCTGGTGATCCTTGCAAACTGTGTCCCTCCAGGGGCCACTTCGTGTGCGGGAAAGCAAGAAGCGTGCAGCTCTCTGTGATGTGGCATACTGGCCTGATCAAACAGAGAAGCTCTGCCAAGCTAGGAGGACCCCAGGGAAGGGCACAAATAGCATGGTGGTCATGAGACCAGGACTTGGAGTCAGGTGGGCCTGGGGTTGAATCTTACTTCCTATCCCTGTGGCTGACTCAATGTGACACCCCTCCTTGGGGCAGGAGGCAGGGCCTGGTGCACAGCAGTGGAGGGGCACTGCTCGTCTTGTGGAGGATCTCCACCACTTGGCTCCCTCTCATGACAGGTACCAGGGACCAACCCCAAATTGAAGGCTTCACTCCACACAACAGCTCGGAGAATAGAAAACCCCTGCAGAGCCCAGGGTAGTGGAGGGAAGCTGAATGCCAGAGAAGAACTGAGGTCTGGAGACAGACAGACTCAGGTCTAAACACTTGCTCCAATGGTGCCCTTAACCTCTGGGCAGGCCGCTGACCCTGCCCTAGGTTCAATTTTCTCATCTGTAAGTGGTGATATAAGTGCTAGTACCTCCATTGTAGCACTGTTGGAAGAGAATCCACATAAAGCGGCCTGGCACATAGTAGGCACTGAAGAAACATTTCCAGTTCCTGGAATCACACTTATGACTATCATCAGTGTCATCATTATCAGTCCCCTTCCCTGCATCCCACTCTGGGAGATGACACTTGGCACATTCTGACAATAGCCCTAAGATGGGGGAACGGTTATCTGTATATTTCAGGGGAAGAAACTGAGGCCCATACCAAAGGCCCTTGGAGGCTGGAGAGGCTGAGCAGAGCCTACACTCGGTTTCCCCTAGGCTGGGTCAGTCTGGCTCCCTGTGTGGCTTGGGCCAAATTACTCCCCTCCCTAGGTCACATCTTTTGGAGGGAGTCTGTGCAGCTCTAAATCTCAGCCAGCCCAAGGTATGGCCAGGTCTCCTGTGGCTACACCCAGGGCAGAAGAAGCAGAAAGCACTCCCTCTTCCATGGACCCTAACCTTTGTCTGTGTGCCCCAGTTCCTAAAATATTCTTCTTTCAGGGCCTGCAGTGCTGGGAGTCCAGGGGGGAGGCTCTTCCATCCCAGGAAACTAGAATGGGTATCTGTCCATCCAACTCAGCCACCACCCTGTGGCCAAAGGTCACCTCCAAGGCCCCAGGCATGCTGCTACATCTACCACCGCCTCCCTGAAGCCAACATGCTTTCTGCCAGGGGCTGATGTGGAGGCTGGGGTTATCTGGGCTTCTAGTTTGCTTCTAGACCATCCTCCTGCCTCCTCCTGTCGTGGGACTTTCTCTCATCTCCTTCATAAGATCCTGATTATATTCCTCTCCCACTCAAAACCATTCATTCCCTCTGGGATGGTCCCAGCTCCTTATGCTGTGTGCTCTGTCCCGCCAGCTGACCTCCCCACCACGCCATTTCTCTTCCCTTCCCTTCCCTCCAGCCCGTCTAAATTGTTTGTAGCTCCCCAAACACATTCTCAGGCACCTTGAAACCTCTGCTCACTATACTTCCGACTCGGAACACCCTCCCCTCTCTTGTCCATGAAGGGTGGGGGGGAGGCAGAAGGGTAGGAGGGGGGTTGGGGAGGGATCCTACTCATCCTTCCAAATTCGAATCACGCCCACATGTATTGCCTATTGATTTCTGACAAAGACAATGATCCCCTACAGTGAGAAAGGATTTTTTTTTCAAAGATTTTATTTATTTGACAGAGAGATCACAAGTAGGCAGAAAGGCAGAGAGAGAGAAGGAAGCAGGCTCCCTGCTGAGCAGAGAGCCCGATGTAGGCCTCCATCCTAGGACCCTGAGATCATGACCTGAGCTGAAGGCAGAGGCTTTAACCCACTGAGCCACCCAGGCGCCCAAGAAAGGATTTAAAAAAAAAATCAATTGGATAACCACTCTGAGAAAAATGAGTCTTGACCTCTAAGAATCTATTTCACGTGGATTTTTAGACCGAACTATGAAACATAAAGCAATGAAGCTTCTGGAAGATAACATACAGCATACCCACAACTTTGTAAGAGGCAAAGAAACAGGACTGAGTAAGCACTCTCCATAAAGAAAAAGACTGACAGCTTGTGCTGCATTAAGAACTTGCATTCTTCAGGGCGCCTGAGTGGCTCAGTTGGTTGAGAGACTGCTTTCGGCTCAGGTCATGATCCTGGAGACCCGGGATTGAGTCCCACATAGGGCTTCCTGCTCGGCGGGAAGCCTGCTTCTCCCTCTCTCAGTCCCTCTGCTTGTGTTCCCTCTCTAGCTGTGTTTCTCTGTCAAATAAATAAAATCTTAAAAAAAAAAAAAAAAGAACTTGCATTCTTCAGAAGCTACCTTCCTCAAAAGAGTGAAAAGACAAGACAGAGAGTGGGAGCAGATATTTGCAATATTGCACAGTGTAAACATACCCAGAATGTTTTTTAAGCTCCCACAAACCAGTATGAAAAAGACAACCCTGGAGAAAGCTGAGAGGGGAGAAGCTTAAAGAGGTGTTTGACTAAGAGGCGGCCAATCAACACAGGGAAAGGTCCAGAACCTCATTAGTCACCCAGGAAATGCAAATTAAACCCACATTTAGTTATCGCAACATCTACTATCAATAATGTTGGTAAGGATGTGGAGTAACAGGGCTCTTGTGCCTTGCTCGCAGAGAGTGTACTGGTGTCGCACTTCGGGAAAATTATATGATACTATCTACTAAAGCTAATTATATACCACTTTATGACTCAGCAATTGTAAACCTTACATATTTACCCAACAGAAAAGTATAAACGGCGCATCAAAAGACATCTCCGAGACTATTCACAGCAGTGCTCTTCATGATAACCTTCCGCGGGCAGCAACCCAGGGGTTCAACAGCAGAATGGATAAATTGCAGGATATTCACACAATGAAATACAACAGTGTGAACGAAAAAAAATAAAGCTTCATACAGGAATGCTGATCATTCTTCTCAACAAACTGTGGACCCAGAGAAGTCAGTGTGAAAGAGTACACGCTCGGTACTTCTGGGGATACCAAGTTCAAAATCGGGCAACACCGATCAATGAGGGAAGTCAGGCCAGGGGTTCCTTTTAAGACAGTAGTGACTAAAAAGGAGTGTGGGGTATTTCCGGGGTACTAGAATGTTCTCTTTCTTTCTTTCGTTCTTCTTCTTCTTCTTCTTTTTTTTTTTTTAAAGATTTTATTTGTTTATTTGAGAAAGAGCACGCGCACAAGCAGGGGGAGGAGCAGGCAAGGGAGAAGCAGGCTCCCTGCTGACTCCATCCCAGCGGAAGGCAGCCACTTAGCCAACTGAGCCACCCGGGTGCCCCCAAAATGTTCTATTTCTTTACCTGCAGAGTTTGTTCACTTGTGAAAACTTATCAGCTGTATAGTTTTAATCTTTCTCTAAGGTTGTTGCATTTCAACTAAGAAGTTTATTTAAAAGACTAACAGAAGGTCTCATTCCAGGGTCCACCCCTCTTCTCTCCTTCCACCATGAGCCCCCCGCTTGGTACACATCTCTGAAGCACATGCCAACAACCCCCCCCCAAAAGCTGCTGCACCACCTCCTATTTCCAGAATGCCGACTCTGTGTCAGACTCCGTGCCAAGTGCCTCGCTTTGCCCACATCACCTTGTTCAATAATAGCCTCCGTGAGGGAAGCGCTAGCAACCCTCAGTGGCTGCCTCAAGACGTCCTCAGTGCCCATGAAGCTCCACCCACACACACAGCCTCTCATCTAACCTGATGAGGCCAGGCCACTGCCCAAAGAAACGGAGGCAAGGGGGAGATTGAGTGTCTTACCCAAGGGCGCACAGCTGACAAGCTCCAGTCCAAGGCCCATGCCCTTACACGACACACACGAGGGAGCCTACCCTGGGATTAGAAAGAACAGTGCCCGATTTCTATAGCCAGGCAGGAATCACATCTACACTGCAGAAGGGTGGGCAGACGGGGATAGAGACTTGCTCCTTGGATGGATAAGCACCTACGCATCCAGACTCCCACCTCACCTCCTGCAGGAAGCTTTGCCTAGGCTCCCAGCCTGGGTTAGAAGCTTCCCCAGGGTTCCCCCTCCCTGAGTCTCCCCATCAGAGCTGTGCTGTCACCATCCATCATGTCCCCAACTTTAGCCCGGGGCCCTTTACGTCCATATCTCCAGTACCCGGCTAGTGTGTGGTACACAGCTGGTATTTAATGCCTGTGGAAGGAAGGGAGGGAGGCAGAGAGGCAAGTTCAGAGCCGCTATTGAGATCGGGGAACTCCATCAATCAAGATCTGAGCAGTGAAGGTCTCAATGTCCGGGATGGACACTGCTCATGACCACTGACCTATAGAGAGGCACAGCCACACCCCCTCCCTTCCACGGCCCTCCCCCGGCTGCCCCCAGCCTTTCCTCTCTCCCCCGGCCCCCTGCCACGCTGCCCTGAACGGCTGGTTCTGCTAGTAGCCTGAGGCTAACCCCAGCAAGAGGCAGCCGAGGACACCACAGAAAGCCCTGGCCACACGGGGAAAACCATGCCCAGTTCCAAAGACCTTACTATGCCCCTGCCGTTCTAAGTTGGGAGGCACTGACAGTTCTTGAACAGCAGCCTGACCTACAGTGCCAGGTGCAAGCAGGCTGGCCCACAGCAGGCAGGGACAGGACAGTCCTGGCCATTTGGAGAGCACACCGGGCAGCTATCCATACATCTGGAGCGATGACGGAGGCCCATTCCCAGAGCAAGAAGAAACCCTGGGACAACTCAAACCGCCCCCCCCCCCCGCTTTGCCTGGAGGCTCTGATCTCCGCAGCGGATCATGGGCCCAGCACCCCTGTCCCCAATCCTCCCCCACCCCACCCCCACCCCAGATGCCTGGGCACAGCTGGCTGTGCAGGGAAAGGTGGCAGCTCCCCGGGGCTGAGGCTGGCTGGCCTGCTGTGCGTGCCTCCAGCCTCTCTGGGCTTCGGGGGCTGAGCCATAAGCAGCCTTGTTTATCCCTGGGAGGCATGACAGTTTTCCCTGAGCAATGACATCTTGGAAACGGCCGGCTCCACAAACAACAACAGACCTCCCAGCCTGGCCTGGGCTGCAGCTTACAGCAGAAGGCCTCCAACCAAAAATGCCCGAGTAAGGTTAGGGACTGCTTCTCTGCTGAACCAGACCCTCGCCCTAACCAGCGACTCACAGAACCCAGGAGAAGAAGAGAGTCTACAGAGAACCAGAGAACTGGATCCCTACAAGGGACCTGGTCCAGTTCCTGGTTACTCCAAAGGGGAAACTGAGCCAGAGGGGGGAAAAGAGCATATTTGTCTGAGCTCATCCAGTGAGTAGGAGCTACAATGGGCCTCAGCCTCCAGCCTGTTGGCCAATAAAGGGATTTCTCTATTGCACACCATTTTTCAGAGGAAAGCCAGGCTCTAGCTGGGAAGCCAGGGGCTTCTAGAAAGGAGTGTGTCACTGGGGAGCACAAAAGAGAGGGGACATCAGGATGAAAGCCAGGTGCTCCAAATCATCCAGTTGGTGTGATAGAGAGGGCTTTGGTATGGGAAATCAGAGACCTGGGTTCTCATCCCCACTTGGCTACTGAGCTGAATATTCCCTAAGTCCTTCTTCTCCTGCCTTAGTCCCCTATCTGTCCAGAAGGCAAATGCTCTCAGCCATCTTCAGGGTCTTGGATAAGTAAATGGGAAGAAGCTCTAAGGGCCTCCAGGAACCCAGCTGAGCATTGGTCCTCCCTCAACTGTGCCTCTTCTGGGGAAGCCAGGCAGCCCACTGCCTGAGAACCAGCCCCACACAAAACCCCAGATCTACCTGCGTGGTTGGCAGTATCCCAAGGCGGGGGCAAGCTGGGCTCCGAGCTGCTGTAGTCTGTGCATAGGACCGTGGACATTGCATTCAAAGCAGCGGAGCTGCCCCTTCCATCCTCAAAGGCCCAGGCCATGGTGTGAACATCACCCAGCCCAGCATGACCCCTGAGTAGGCTCCCCTGCGACCCGAGAGGCTGACGCTAAGATTCTCCTGGCTTCACCTCCTGTCAAATCCCAACCCCCCAACCCTCGGTCCTATGGAAGCAAAATAGCCCCTCAGCCCCACACAGAAACTCCCACACAGGGCTCCTCTAAGGGACTCCTCCCTAGACCCTTGAGTTGGTAGAGACCACTGTCTGCCACACAGAGCTAGGAGATGGGCAGAAAGAGCTGACTTGGACATCGGGGCTTATCCTTAAGGAAAGCCCATGATAGCCCTTTCCCACCATGGCCTGGGTCCCAGGCTTGGCCCTGGGGACCCAGAGATGAATAAGGCCCCAATCCCACATAAATAAGAGATGAAGCAGCCACTCTGGGTGCCACCAATGGACAGACAGGCCCCCAAAGGAGTATTTACTCTAGCTGTGGAAGTTTGGATTCTCTAGCACTAAGACTTGGAGAGAAGAAATGGGCTTTCCGGGCAGCAGGAACATGTGCAAAGTAAGCTTGGGGGGCGGGGGGTTCACTGATACCCTGTACTAGAATAAACAGCCCCATCAAGGATTTCTGGTTAAGGCCCTGGAGACTTCCTAATGGTGGAAGGGCGGGGGATGGGGCCCTCACCTCAGCTGCCTCCATCGTCTCCACCCCCCTGGCTTCTTCAAATGCCAGGCTGGGCCCAAAGTAAGCCCTATTGGGGAACTTGGCTCCCTGAAGGACCTGCCCTGGGCTAAGCCATGCCACACGCTAGGGCTGGGCAAGAAGGGAGGTGCTCCTCAAGGGGCCCTGGTGGAAACTCTGACTATGGCCTCAGGGCCCTGGCTGGGATCCGCAGGCGCTGGTGGGCAGGCATGGCAGCTCCCTCCTTCCAAAGATATACACCCACTTCAGCCACCTTCAGAGGAACCAGACAGTGGTCCCCAGCCAGAGGCTTGAGGGCAGCGGGGTGTGCGAGGTTTTCAGTGAGGGGCCTGCTCTGTGCTCCACTTGGCATCTCAAGCCAGGAGAACCAGGTTCAGAGCTGAACTCTCCGGCTCAGGTAGGGTAATGGGGCCTATGTATCCAGTTCTCATGGCTCCAGGAAGCAAAAGTCCTCCATCCTGGTCCTGGCCAAAGACCTGCTGTGTGGACACTGCCCCTTCCCAGTCTGGACCATGGCTCTTCCACAACGCTGAGGTCCCAGGGCACAAAGAGTCTTCCCAGACTACCTCAGGACAAGAGTATCAGTGCGGCTTCTGAATCGATAAAAGAACTGGCCTCCGTCCCCCCTCACCGTGGTTAACTATGCGGGGTGTGCAGGTCCCTAACCATTACCCGCCTCCCTGCGGTTCTCAGCTGGAGCCAAGGCAGCAGGTGCAAGACCTTTCTCAAGGGGCTCAGGAGGCACAGCACCCCCACCTGTGCTTCCTGTGGGTATTTCAGCAGAAGTCTCTTGAATCAGAAGCAAACCCTCCCCACCCCTGCCGGCTGAGACCTGCCTCCCCCCACCCCCCCACCCCAGACCACCTCCTACCCTGACCCGGAACTAGGCAAGAGCGGCTGCCCCTGGTACCTGGAGTCGAGTCAGCATCCCAGACATGATCACCAGCACGGCTGGCTGAGCGCTCCCTCCCCATGCTCCCAACTTGTGGTCACCAAACATTCCTTTCTCCCAGAAAGAAAAGCCAGCTAACCAGTCTAGAAGTGGGGAGTAGCACATAGCGGTAGCATGACCGGCCCCGGGGTCCCCCTCCCCCGAGAAAGACTCACACACAGACAGACGCACAGAGCTATCTCCGAGCATAACACACACGATTTAGTTGCAGCATGCCTATCAATGGCTGCCCTGGGGAAGAAACAATAGAAACAGGGGCACGGGGTGGCCTGGACAAGAGCCCCCCACCCCCGCCTACCGCACACCCACCCCGTCGCCAAGGCACCTACCCAGCACACTCCAGCAGGGACCCGGGAGACTCCTGGCTGCCGCTCCTGCCAGCCAGCCCGCCAGCCCCCTCTCCGCCAGGCTCCTCCCGCAGGCCGGCGGGCGGGTGGGCGGGCGGGCGGGCGGGCAGCCGTGGCCGGTGGCCGCTCGGGGCCGCCTGTGTCAAGCAGCCGCTGTCCCCAGACAGAGCTTCTTTGTGTCAGCAGAGCTATTTATGGACTCACCCAAGTTCCCCAGGGGAGCGATACCTGCTGGGAAAAGCAGAACCAAATGACCAGGTTCCACCTCCCACATCTAGGTAGCATTTTCAAAACCCTTGCATCACTCGCCCCTCCTCCTCTTCCTCCTTGCTCTCCTCCTCTTCCTCCTCCTCCTCTTCCTCCTTTCCAAACACACACCCTGTCCAGCCAGCAGCCGCTGCTCTGGATTTCCTTCTTCCATCAAAGAAAACTCTGATTTCCCAAGTCACTTTTGTCCCAGGAGGAGGAAAGCGGGATGCCTCAGGAAGCGTCCTCGTCCTCTGTCCTCTGTCCTCCGGCAGCCAGTCCTTCAGCCTGCTCAGTCACATGCTCACACTCACATGCATGCATGCTTGGGTCCTGGCCCCCCCAGGCCTGTCGCTGGCGCTTGGGCTGACCCCTCAAGTGCTGCTCTGGAGGGAGAGGCAGCCATCGCTGAGTGTGGCAGCCCCTGGCACTGGGATCCCTGAGCCGGGCGCACCCCACAGGCATGCTGAGGGCTCCCCCAGGCTGGGGCTGTGCAAAGCCACTGGCTGCCGCTCTGCAGGACAGAGCCAATCACCCGGGCTTCCCGCCACACCCCCACCCCCACACTGCTCACATCCCTGTGGGCGGTTGCGATTTAAGCCAGGGTCCCGCAGCCAAGGAGCCGCTGGCTGGCTCTGAGAATGTCACCACCTCGGGATGGGGGAGCAGCGGCTTCCCTCAGGACAAAGCAGCACCACCCAGTGTAGCCGGAGCTTAGCACTTGTGTGTGTCAAACTCTGGGGAATCAAATGGACAGAAAGCGTGGGGCTTCCTCCCACACAATACTATGGCTGAGAGGAGCACATTACAACAGCTCAAGAGTTAGGGCCACAAGTGAAGGAGAAATCCCTAACAGGGATGGTGGGGGGCAGGGTGGGGGGCAGAGGAAAGAGCCCCCAGTTCCAGTTCCAGCTCCAGCACCAGTTGGCTGGGGATCCCTGATTGAGTCCGTGCCCACCTCTGAGCCTTGGTTTCCTCATCTGTAAAATGGGGCTGACAACTCTTTTTCAATGATCCTATGCCAGGCATTATTCCCAGAATTTGGCCTTTGTAAATTCACTTAATCCTCACCAGCACCTTGTGAGGCAAGGGCTGTTACTACCCTCCTCATAGATGGAGAATCTCAGGAACAGAGTGGTCGTGCAAGGGGCCCAAAGTCACACAGCTAGCTGGCAGTGAAGCCATGACTGAAGATGAGTCAGGCCAACTTTGGGGTGCCCACTCCTCACCACTGCAGAGCCCACCCTCCAGGAAGCTGCTTCGCCAGCGCCAAGCTGTCTGACGTTGTGGCCATGGCTGCTGCAGTTGGTTGTCTGACGTCAACAAATGCACCCTCGGCTATGCCTGGGGCCCAAGCTAGGGGTGCCCATCCGACAGCAGCTCCAACCTGAAACTGCTTACTACGGGAGTGGTGGGCACCCTGGGATGTCACATAGGGAAAACAATGGGCAGAAGGAGCCCCGGTGCCCCTTTCCCACCTCACCCCACTGTGGGCTAAAGGGCTGTCCTCTGCTTCTTAGTCTTCCTGTGTCAGTCTCACCGTCTCTGAATGTGGATGCTGCCCGTCCCCCTGGCCCTGTTTCTGACTCTATTCCTGTCTTCTCTCACACATACAAGCACGTGCATGCATGCGGGTTGAAGAAAACATCTTAGATCGGGAACAACCAGGAACAGTCCTCATCTGAGCAGTCACTTACAAATTCCAATCAATACCTTGAGTCCTTGCAGGGTCCAAGGACCTTCCAGATTGGAAGACTGTCATCCTGCAGGCTCCTGGGAAGCAGGGTCCACCTTATCCTGGGAAACTAAGGTGAGTCTCAAGAGAGTCCACTTCTCATTGGGACTGACCAATCTCCAGGAGGACTGACTGATTCCCAGGATAGAATTTCTGGTGCTTGGGATAAGATCACTTAGGGTGGAAAGCCTGAATGAAGGGCTCCTTGACATGAGACAAGGCCCCAAGTTTCAGGCGGGTCTTCAACTCTCTATCAACAAATGGTTCTAGAGCACCAGCTACATGCCAGGCTCTGTGCTGGGCTCTCGGGATGCAGTAGAGAACAGACTGACCTGGGCCCTGTACTCACAAAGTTCCTGACAGAGACAGACATCAGCCATACAGCCAGACTAGTGAGTCTGTAATTAGACACTGTGCCATGATGGGCAGAGCAGCTCTGCCGATCCATGGGGTGGGGTCCAGAACAGACCCAGAATGCATTCATCATTGCTCTGGACCACAGGGATAAGGAGCAAAAGGGCCCAGCAGTTCAGCAGCCTGAGGCCTAGGAGCCTGCCAGACCAGAGCAGCAGAGCACTCGGTGCCTGGGGGAGCCCACGCAGCTACTGCCCTCTGCCTCTCCTTAGGTCCAGACACAAATCTGCGAGGTAGGTGGGTCTCCCAGTGCATAGCCTGGGGCAGGAGAGGGAGTCTCAGACACTCAGGCTATCTAAGCCAGAAGGGCCCTTGAAGACCTCTCACTGCTGTTTCCCATTTGCAGTGAAACTGAGGCCCAGAGAGGGAAAGTGACTCTCCCAAGAAAACCCAGCAGCTGAGTGGCAGGGCCGGGACCCAGGATTGCTCACTCACAGTCTAGTGCTCCTTCCACTACACCCCAGTGCTCCTCAGACCTACATAAATGATGGTGCTTCTCAGCACAGGTGGAACTGGGATCCAGAGGACACTGAGGTCTAGGTGGCCCACCAGCCACAGGGATGGGCACCTGGGCACTCAAGGCCCGGGCCCTGTTTACAGATCCACATAATTCACTTAACACACATTTATTTGACATTTCCTATGTGTCAGCACTAGTCAAAGCACTTTCCAATTACTGACTCATGAAGCCTTCCCGGCCCCATCAGATGTGATGTCTAATGTCCCCACTTTACAAATGAGTAAACAGAGGCAGAAAGATGATGAAACGTCATCAAGGTCACAGACTCGTAACGGCAGAGCTGTGGCTCAAGCCCAGTTCACTGTCCACTATGCAGGGCAGCCCGCGCATCAGACGAGCCCCCCACCCCACCCTGCTCCGCTAGCCTGAGAAGCCCCCCACTGCTCGGCTAGCCTGAGAAGCTGGCTGGCTCTACAGCTCAGTCACCCAGGCAGCCGGCAGTGGCTCCCAGGGCTGGGACCAGCAAGAGTCAGCAGAGGCCCAGTGGGTATGTACCTCCCGTTTCTGGGGGGTGGCACCCCTAGCCAAAGCCCAAGGCTCCCGAGAGGCCCCTAGGGAGATTCGGCAGCAGGAGGTAGCCCAGGCAACCGCACAGGCTGTTCCCCTGCGGTCACATCACGGCAGCATATGCACCATTCTCCCTTACAGCCCAGGCTGGCGCTCCCAAGCCCTCATCACGAGCCCAGCACACACAGAAACCCACCCACCTTCCTTCTCTTGCAGGCCCTACCTGAGGCAGGCTTCGTGCCGGCAACGCCCTTGTCAAAGAAAGGGAGGTACTTGCCAAAGGCTACTTAGTAAGTTTCCCTGTCCTGCCTTCTGATCCAAAGTCCACTGGGATTTTGTTCCGGGTTGGGGAGGAAGGTGATGCTGCTAGGGCAGAAATTGGGCACAAGCCAGGGAGAGGTGTGGTCTCAGGAATTTCAGAACGTGCGATAGACTAAGACTAAGACGACTGCTGTCCCGGCCGGCAGCAGCTCAGGCTTTCATTCTCCCTGGAACATTCTCCCTGGAGAATGAAAGAGCCAGGTCTGGGCTTGGGTGGCAGGGCAGTGAAAGCCTGAGCCCGGAGATGCTGGCCCGACCTTCTCCAGAGCCCTGCTCCCTCCCCAACCAGCTACAGAAGAGTATGATGAGTCTGGGCTGCCTAAGGAAACTAGACTGGTCTGTACGCACCCGCCCCAGCCCAAGCTTTAAACCTGGTAAGCCACTTAGGAGTTTCTGGACTTCTACTTCCTAGGTCTTCAGACCCCATTCAGAAAGGCCCTTCCCACAGAAGAGTCACCCAAGGCACATTTATTTGTTATTGCAATAAACACTGAATCCCTTCATGTGCTGGAGCCTGTGCTTGGAACTATGGACACGGACAGGGAGGTAGCCTGCTCCCGAGATCTGACCTGGAGGGTGAGCATAGCTGACCATGGTGTGGACACTGTCTTGGTGTGGGGCTGTCTTGCTGTGTTCTGGCCTCCGTGACCTTAATGCCAGGGTAGGGGACCTGCTCTCCCACTGCTTGCTAAGGGCATGTGCGTGGCTCTTCCTGGCGGCACTAGACTGACTAGTTCTTGGGGCACGATTGAGGTGGGACAGGACAGAGCAGGTATCCTCAAGTTCAAATCCACAGGAGGTTCTGGCCCATAGTCTGCAGAATAAGTCCCTTCCCCCTTACTGGTCTCTCTTCCATCCCTAAAACGAGGCCAGAGAGAGGTGTCCAGTGGGCCCAGCCCCACTCCCCTGCTTTCAGTGGTCAGTCCCAGGCCCCTCCAGGCTCTCTCTAGAGGAATGAGTTCAGTCAGTGGGATTTAAAAAGAGCTTTGAAGCCTTAAAAAAAAAAAAAATCTGAGTGTGACTTACCTTGGGCAAGTCATTTTATTTTATTTTATTATTTTTTTTTAAAGATTTTTTTTTTAAATTTATTTGACAGAGAGAAACACAGCCAGAGAGGGAACACAAGCAGGGGGAGTGAGAGAGGGAGAAGCAGGCTTCCTGCTGAGCAGGGAGCCCGATGTGGGACTCGATCCCGGGTCTCCGGGATCATGACCTGAGCCGAAGGCAGTCGTCCAACCAACTGAGCCACCCAGGCGCCCCGGGCAAGTCATTTTAATGTCTCTGAGTTTCAGTTGCCTCATCTGTAAAATGGGGCTATTAACCTGCGCCTCACTGGGCCCCGGAGAGGACCAAAGGAGGTGGTGCATGCAGAGGACCCAGCACACATTAAGTGTTTAACTACCAGGAAGTAGCAGCATCATTGTTGTTGTGTTGTCGTTGTTGTGGCTATCTTCCGAAAAGGACAGAATTCACCTGGGGAGGGAAGATGTGAGGATTCAAGTGTGAACATATCTGCTGAGAGTTTAACAGACAAGTGGAGTCTAACACAGTGCCGGGCTGACAGCCGTTCACGCTTAGAGAGCAACAGGTCCATTTTGCAGAGGGAGAAACTAAGGTACAGAAAGCTCATATGGCAGAAATCCCCAAGGCCTATGCTCTTCCCCTGGATGCTCTGCCCCCCGCTTCTGTTCACTAAGCACTGTCCTCTTGCATCTTCCCCTTCCTCAGCAACTTCGGGCAGCCAGGCCGAGTCCCAGTCTGCTCCCAAGAACGAGATCTCCCAACTACAACAAGGAGAAGCCCACAGGCAGCGAAAGCCAGGAGACCAAATGTCCACCTGCGGAGCTGTCCCTGAAAACCGCCCCTGGCTGGCTTCTGCCCACTTCCCCAGGTGCACACCACAGTCTCCTCGGTGGCCTCGACCTGACCTCAGGTGGCTACAGAGGTATAGGGTGGCCAAGGGCCGAGACCGTCTCCCTTCCTGGCTGCAGTCCAACCAGCTACATGCTGGCTTAGGATCTCAGGTTTTGGGGAGCAATCCCCAATGCACTGTGCATGTGCAAGCTCCAGGGTCAGGCTGGGTCCTGACTTACTGAGATCCTGACCAGCACTTAGCATAGAGCCACCAACTCAGATATATGGAGGCCAGCCCCATGACTTTTGCTGCTAGATACAGGGCCTTCTGAGTCTATGCGCCGCCTGGCCTGCTGAACTTGGACCCAGGCCATCACAAAAGAGGGTCAGTGGAGGAAAGACCGGACTGAAATGCTGATTTTGCTGCTGTCTTCTGTGAGATCTTAGGGCAAGGCAAATCTCCTTTCTGGGTCTCATCTTCCCTGTTTCTAAAATGGGCACCGGAGTTCGATGAGGTCAGTGTTACTCAGTGTGGTCTGCAGAATCCTACTGATCCACCAACTTCTTGTTACTGGTTTGCAATGTGATGAGCAGCAAAATCGAGCATTTGGACACTTTTGTAGCCATTTGACATTGGCAAGATACTCGAGCCCAAGATCAGCAGACTGGTCTTACCAAGTATGAACTGGGTACAAGGCTGGTTCAGGTGTTAGCAAACCAGCATGGGAAATCACATATCATGCGAGTTTTATAAAAGCACAAGGCCCTTCATCACAGGTGGTTTAAGATGTCCTGGTCCAAATATTCTTTTTCCCATGAGAACCCACTAACTAGTCCTCCATCATAATACCTATGCCTGCAGTGGGATTCATTAGCCTGTCACCCAGACTGTCCCCTCTTTACTGGTCCTGCCTCCAAGAATGGGCGCCACCATTCACCTGTTTGCCTGAACCATTACAAGCCGAAAGAGCCTACCTGGTGGGTACCAGGAAAAACTACCAATGGAGAACAAACAGCTTAGAAATAGTCTGGTGACATTTCCAAATTCTAAAGACTGAAAAGAGAAACACTGCTTGTTTCCATAAAGAAACTTTAGAGAATCAACTGAGGACTCTGCTTCTTACAACATAAATGCTGGAATGACAGAGCATCGCTCTCAAGTTTCTGGAGAAGAAGGACTGCTAGCCTAGAATTCTCTACTTCAGAAAAGGATGACTCAAACATGGGAGCAAATATTTTCAGACTTTGAAAGAGTAAGAAACTTTGCCACCCAGAGACCCTTTCTGGAAAAATTACTCGAGAGCTCTCCAGAAAAAAAAAAAGAAGACTCCAAGCCAAGGAGTCAAGAACGAGATGGTGTGGTATCTGAGAGACGGGCAAGCAATGAAGCCAGAAACATGTATACACCGAACTACTAATAACATAATTGAGGAGTTAAATGCAACTTAAATAAATGACTCTTAAAATATAACAGGATAAATAGCCTAGAAATGATAATAATCAGAAAGTGAAATTCCAGGGGCGCCTGGGTGGCTCAGTTGGCTGAGCAACTGCCTTCAGCTCAGGTCATGATCCTGGAGATCCGGGATCGAGCCCCGTGTCGGGCTCCCTGCTCGGCGGGAAGCCTGCTTCTCCCTCTCTCACTGCCCCCTGCTTGTGTTCCCTCTCTAGCTGTGTTTCTCTCTGTCAAATAAATAAATAAAATCTTTAAAAAGGAAAAAAAAGTGAAATTCCAGATGATTTCAACTATCCCTGGGAGGTGCAGAGGAGAGCCAAGGGAAGTATGGGCTAGCTGGTGAGGCCAATCTAGTCTAGGTCTGGTGTCATTGCCTGATTGGGGAATACATTTATGGAAAAGGTAAGGGTAAAATCTGGCGGACTGGAATGAGGGTACAGCATTCCAGAGGAAATTTTGCAGAATACTGGGAGGGCAGCCTTGGGATGCATGTGACTACTGCCACTTACCATAAAGCCAAAATAATTAAGAATAGACAGTTAATGAGGAGGAGGGGATAAAACTTGAAAAATAAACCATACAGTTTGGGGGAGGGGTGAATATTATATAATCCTGTGGTGACTACCACAACCCTAAAGGCAAAAAAAAAACAAACAAAAAAACAACAACTTTTAAAACATTTATAGATATATTAGTCATCAGAAAAATGCAATTCAAACCACAGTGAGATATGACTTCAAACCCACCAGGATGGCTATTGTTTTTAAAATGAGAAAACAACAAGTGTCATCTGAGAGAACGTGGGAGAAGTGGAACCCTCACACATAGATGGTGGGGATGAGAAACCAGGCAGCCCCTCTGGAAAACAGTCTACGGTCTAACGCATCTTTCCAAAGTTACACATGAAGTTGCCATTTGACCCGGGGATTCTACAGCCAGGTGTGTATTCCAGAGAAGCAAACACATGTGTCACACAAAAACCTGCACACAAGCTTTCATGGCAGCATTATTTACAGTAGTCAAAAGGTAGAAACAACTCAAACGTTCATCGATGGATGAGCGGTGTAGCCATGGAGCCATCCATCCACGAAATATTAGCCATACAGAGAAATGAAGCATACAGATCATGTGCTACCCTACGGATGAACCCTGAAACCATGACATGAAGTGAAAGAAGCCAGCCACTGAACACTAAATATTACAGGATTCCACTTATATGAACTGTCCAGAATAGGCAAGTCTAAGTCTATAGAGATAAGAAAGTGTCTCTGTGGTCGCCTTGGGCTGGAGGAGATAGGGGATGACAGCTGGAGGGTTTGGTTTCTTTTGGAGATTCTAATATTGATTGTGGTAATTGTTGCACAAGTCTGGGGATACACAAAAAAACCACACTGAATGAACAAATTATATGACATATGAATAATAATCTCAAAAAGATGCTACCAAAAAAATTTATAGACATGATTGACTACCTATCAATTGGAAACATCTGGTTTTAAAGAACAATAAAAAATAAAACACAAATAACTTCACTGTACAGAGAGCTCTTGTCAACTAATAAACTATAAGCAGCCCAATTTAAAAAAATGTGCAAAAGGACTCACAAAACAGGCAACATAAGTGACCAAAGATGCATAAATAAATATTCACCATCTCTAGTAATCAAAGAAATTAACTCCCATCAAAGAGTAGCAATGTAGTGTTGGTGAGGGTGTGGGGAAATGGGCATTCTCTTACCCAGACTCTCAGTTTGCTTGGGACAAAAGGGTTTCTCGGCAAGCAAGACTTTCTGTGCTAAAAAGGGAAAGTCCTGGGGCACCTGGATGGCTCAGTCAGTTAAGTCTCTGACTCCTGCTTTCAGCTCAGGTCATGATCTCAGGGTGTTGAGAGCCCCACGCTGCCCCCTGCTCCCCGGCACTCAGTGTGCAGTCTACTTGAGATTCTTTCCCTCTCCCTTTGCCCCTCCCCTCTGCTCCTGCTCCCTCCTCCTAAAACAAAGTAAATAAAAAAAAGTCTTTAAAGTACGGATCATAAATCAGTACAGCCATTCCAGGAAGCTATCAATAACCTTTTTTTTTTTTTAAAGATTTTATTTATTTATTTGACAGCGAGAAACACAGCCAGAGAGGGAACACAAGCAGG
This sequence comes from Spilogale gracilis, assembly GCA_004023965.1. NCBI lineage: Eukaryota > Metazoa > Chordata > Mammalia > Carnivora > Mephitidae > Spilogale > Spilogale gracilis. The sequence goes on from PITA01002062.1 coordinate 81,906, forward strand.
GGGAGTGAGAGAGGGAGAAGCAGGCTTCCCGCGGAGCAGGGAGCCCGATGTGGGACTCGATCCGGGGTCTCCGGGATCATGACCTGAGCCAAAGGCAGTCTCTTAACCAACTGAGCCACCCAGGCGCCCCTATCAATAACCTTTTTTACAGATACATACCTTCTGGCTCAGAAATTCTACTATTCGAATTTATTCTAATAAAATTCATTCAACAGATACTTGTCGGGGGTCAAACATGTCCACGGGATGATGCCGGGGGATACAAAGATATGCACAGAAGTATTTTTATCTCAGGTTTTTGTAACAGTGAAAAATTGGAGGGGCACCTGGGTGGCTCAGTCAGTTGAGCTCTCCTCTTGGTTTTAGCTCAGGTTGTGATCCCATGGGTCATGAAATCAAGTCTCCGCTGAGCTCCCTGCTCATCAGGGAGTCTGCTTGAGATTTTTTCTCCCTCTCTCTCTGCCCCTCTTCCCACTCATGCTTGCTCTCTCAAATAAATAAATAAATCTTTAAAAGAAAAGAAAAGAAAGATTGGAAACAACCTACATGTTGAACTACTGGAGATTATTTAGATAAAATTATTTTGCTTACACAATGAAATACTCCCCAAGTCCTGAAAATGATGCTGTAGAAGATTTATTGAGGTGGAAATATGTATACACTACACATGGCTGAAGGGAAAAAAACAAGTCAGAAAGCTTGGCAGATTGGTAACTCCAATCTGCCAAGTAGGTATATATGTGTATAAAATGCCTAACAGGGTACACCCCAAAATGTTAACTGTTATTATCAATGGTTATCTCTGGATGTTGGAATTAAAAGTGAACTTCATTTCATTCTTCTGATTCAACTGTATTTAATGTTTTCTTTTTTTTTTTTTTTAAAGATTTTATTTATTTGACAGAGAGAAACACAGCCAGAGAGGGAACACAAGCAGGGGGAGTGAGAGGGAGAAGCAGGCTTCCCGCCAAGCAGGGAGCCTGATGTGGGGCTCGATCCCGGGTCTCCGGGATCATGACCTGAGCTGAAGGCAGTCGCTTAACCAACTGAGCCACCCAGGGGCCCCTAATGTTTTCTTCATAATAAACACGAATCACTTTTGTAACAACGCAACAAAAGTCAACTGCCTTTAAAAAACAAACCAACAGCTGCCATGCCTCCATTGGTAGGAGCACCAGGAGGGGACATTGGAGGCTTCAGAAAGTCAAGCTTGTGCCCATGACAGCTACCCTTACGGAGTACCTTCTCCATGCCCGGGATTTCACACAGCCCATCCCCTTGAATACTCCCAAGAATCCAGTGAGATATGGTTCCTCATCTCATTTGACAAATGCTAGGTGACCTAGCACTAACTACACAGCTACTGAGAAGCAGAACTGGGGTTTGGACCCAGGCCCCTGCCTCTACTTTAGCTAGGTGTCCTTGTTCCTGAGGAAGGCTAGAGAAAGGTCCTGAGCTAGTAGGCCCTCTGTCTGCCATCCCTGCAGACAGCCCGGGAGGTGACAGAAACAAGTTAGCAAGGGTGGGGACACCAGCAAAGGGAAGGCGTGGCACTGGAAGGCAGAGGTCAGGGCTTGGGACAGACTAGCCCGTACTCCTCGCTCGCTCGCTGGGCGACTCTCAGGAAGCTCAGCCACATCCGGCCCCAGGAGTTCCCAGGCCTTGCGCTCTCCCAAAGGCAGTGAAAGTCTCCCAAGGCCTGTAGCTTCCCTGCTGAAACAGCAGGGGGAAAAGAGCCTGCCAACTAGGACCTTCTCCTTGGGCTTGGCCACTGCTGGCCAGTCCATTCCCCGGAGGGCCTCCTCTTCTGTGTGCGGACAGCGTGTGAAGGTTGGTGACTCCAGGACCCTCCCAGATCTCAGTTCTCTGAGACTATGGCCCTTCCTCACATAGGGCCTGGCAGGAAGAGGAAGGGGGTGAGGTGCTCCACCCAGCTCCCAAAGGATCCCCCTTCCACTTCCTCTCAGCTCTATTCCCACCACTATTTTTAGAACAGAGCCCAGGGAGCATCTCCGCTGGTCCTGCCACACTCCGAGCCCCAAGTAGAACAGTGGCCCCATTCATTCTGCTCCCGCAGGAACACACCAGGAGTTTGTAGACCAGCCAGCCGACTAGACAACCTCTCCCCATGCCATTAGCCAGGCCATTTCTCACTATTTCCATTACAGCCCAAAGTGGTGACTTACTTTTCCTAATGACAACACAGCTGAGTGAGAGGCATCTCTAGGACAACTGTGCCCTCCACTGTCCCCAATCCGGCCGACTCTTCAAAAGTCACCAAAGAGGAACACTGGCCTAGAAGCTAGAGCTCTGGGGCCTAGTGCCAGTTCTAACACCAACTGCTTGGCCCTTGGCCAGGTTCTTGCCCCTCTTGGTCTTGGTTCTATAAATCAGCTTGTTCATCAACCCATCTTGGTGTGGGAGGAGGGAGGATTTTCAGTTCCATATTCAAAGGCTCAATGGTTCCATCAAAATTCTAGTTATTCAGAAAATAAACACTGTATTCATAGGCTCTTGGATGTGTTGAGTTGTGTTCCCAGAGTGCATCTGAGAGTTGATTACGGGTTTCAGAACACATTCTCCCAGTGAAAACTCTGTTATAAATGGTGGTCAGCTTCTTAGGCTAGCCTACTTAACCCTTAATGTTCTTCCACAAGGAGCAACCGCCCAAAGCTATCACAGAAAGTCACACGCATTTGCAAGATACTGTTTTAGGAAATTTACCTGGAGTGGTGTTTGAGTGAAAGAAGTCTATATTAAAGGCAACAAAAAAAGTCAGTAGTGACTTCTGGGGAAGAGTGTGAAGGAGATTTCTGACCACATGAGAAATGAAAGGCCCTGAGTATTGATTACCACAAATTCCACTTGAACGTCAACGTGGGCCATAGACCCAGTCATGGGAAAGGTTAAAGAACATATATATGTGAAGTTCAAACAAAAGAGTCTGGTGAATAGAAATGAAGAAGGAAGAAGGGAGGATTTGGGGTTGGAAAGCTCTTTGTACTGGCTTCCCAGTGGGGAGGAGGCAGGAGTGTGTTTATAATTTGTGTACCTATGATGGGATCCCTTCCTGCACAAGATCCGTGTCTCATGAGTACACGATGAATATTAACAACATATAGCATTTGCATATAACCACTGTACATACACTCTTGTTCCAATGTGAAGACCAAAATGCCTGTTTTCTGTCTTCTTTTAACTTGCTGTTAAGAGTCCTGAGGCTTTGAAGATGATTCCTGGAGCTCATCTAGACCAAACTGCCTCATTTTTCTTGGTAAAGAAGCAGAAGATCAGAGAGATAAAGTAATTTTCCCAAAGTCACACAGTGAGTTACCTGCAATGTCAGGATTCGAATCAAGATCTTCAGAATCCTATCAGTTTTCTCTGATGGCAAGGGGTTCAGTGAGAGGAGAGCCCCACAGACCTGGGGAAGAGAACCATAGGAGCAGCTCTGGTCAGTTCTCCTTTGTCTCTGAGGATGCCGGGAGTCAGCACGGAATATGGTAGTATCCATGACCCACGTAAACGAGGTGGGGACCCAGGCTCTGGTCTCACGGAATGGAGGTGTAACAGAGAAAGCTCTCAGCCAAGACAGGGGATCTGGCTTGGCTGCTAACTTGCCCTGTGACTACGGCCAGGTCAATTCCCTTGTTTGAGAGTCCATTTCCTCATTTAAATTCTAGAACACGAGAGGCTCGAACTATCAGACCCGGTTCAATTCTACAACATCTCCTGAGCACGTACCAAAGATGGGGTGGTAACAGAATAAGAAATAGGTAAGATAGGACCACCACTGGCTCCCAAGGAGCTCACAGTCTGGCAGAAGAGACATATCTGCTTAACATACTGCTAAGGATGAATACCATGGGGACACAGAGAAGGAAGCAAAGATTTCCAACACACTCCTGATGTCCATCCCAGAATGGTGTCTCAGGAGAGGGGCCGAGCCTGAAAGGTTGAGGACTGCAGGGACCCCAAAGGAGGGCAGACAACCATAGGTGAAACGGCCAAAACATGAACATGTGCAGAGTTTGGAGAAGGGTTGAAATGATCCAGTGCCACCGGGCTATAGTTACACAGTAGGAGTAGAGGGCACCCAGGGAGAGCCTTGAGAGCCAAGCGGAGACCTAGGCTTTATTCTAACAATAGCCTCCCATGTGGTCTGAAGCCACTTGGCTGGTCTGTGATTGCCTGAAACCAGTAACATAGAGAGATCCAAGGCAGAGGCTCTGGTGCTAGGCTGCCACAGTCCAACGCTTGCCACCCCAGCTGTGGGACCTTGGGCAAGTTTCTTAACTTCTCTGAGACTCAGCATCTTTCTCTACCAGTTGGGTGTAAGAGGAGCCGATGTGTAATGGGGATAATGGACCTCATGAGGGCCAGAGTGAGGATTAAAGAGACAACAGAGGTCACAGGGCACAGGCTCGCCGGACCACCCTGGTCTTATTATTCTGCCCTTAAGCCAAGAATCTGGGAACAACGGCAGGGCAGGATGGTGGCCCTGTTCAGAGAAAGGCCTGAGGGAAGATAAGGTCAAGACAGGATGGAGGGTCAGGTCGTGCGATCTTCGTTAAGAGTTAACAAGAGGGGCGCCTGGGTGGCTCAGTTGGTTAAGCGACTGCCTTCAGCTCAGGTCATGATCCCGGAGACCCGGGATCGAGTCCCACATCAGGCTCCCTGCTCGGCGGGAAGCCTGCTTCTCCCTCTCTCACTCCCCCTGCTTGTGTTCCCTCTCTGGCTGTGTTTCTCTCTGTCAAATATATAAAAATCTTAAAAAAAAAAAAAAGAGTTAAAACAAGAAAAAAACCATGGTGGAGGAGACGAGCAAGATGGCATAGCAGGCAGTCTGTCCAGAGCCAGATGGGCACAAGCAGAGGAGAGGAGAAGACAGAGAGACAGGAAAACACTTGAGCCTTTTAGGGAAAAGAGCCTACTTCCTGGGGGGAATCTCTGAAACCCAGTCCAGCTGATTTCCAGTTACTTGGGGTTGAGAATTAGTACTAGTCAACCAGCAAAATCTGGGCCCAGAATGCAGAGCCGACTCTCCCTGTCCTTGATGGGACTCGGGTCAAAGGCCTGACCTTTCAGGACAGGTCCTAAACCTGTAGCTGTCCCCTTCTGCCTTTGGCCCCACTTCCATTGCCCAGTACTGCGTCTGCTGATCCTCTAGAATGCCAGACTTGGAAGGGGAAGGGCTGTCAGTGACTGTCCCAGTGCCCCCTGAAAGCCTGTCTTCAGGAACTCTCCCTTGCCCTTCATATCAAATCTGGTGTGAAGCTCTTGCGTTTTTCTGGGCCACAGCCCTCAGGCCTAAGAACCCTGGAAGCTTACTTGTCACTGTGTGCAGAATAAGACATCTCATTCATTTGTCCTAAAGCATCTCCTTATAGAGCTAAAAGGGCCAGGTCTGCCACATGTATGATATCATTCTCCTGCCTCTTCCAGAAGGAGCTGATTGATTTCTCAGCTTCCACTCCCAAAACGCAAACCTTTGCATCTGGGGAGAGTGATGGGTCAGGTTGAAAGGTTTTGGCTTGAAGACTAGCTCAGCCTCCTGCCAGTCAAGTGAGCTTGGATAAACCATTTAATGTCTCAGAGTCCCAGTCCCTTTCATCCATACAGCGAGGCTGCTGGTGGTATGGCCGCATAATATCTGGGGACCCCCCGCTGCCACCACAGAAGGCCCTGCTGGCCCTGTGAGGAAGCCTCCCACAGACGGCCTCCTCTCTCACTCTGCAGACCCCACTTGGGGCCATGTGTGAGGAAGGAGGGCTTGGTGGATGAAAAATTTTGAAATAAAGGATTAAAAAAGTAAACAAACAAGACATACATAAAGAAATGTCATCATTCTTTCCAACAGGTCCCAGCTCCCAAAAGGTCAAAACGCCAGGCCAGCAGGGGCCTGGCATGGCTACTTCCAGGAGATACAGTTTCAAAAGACCCAGTGCCTGAGAACTCAGAAAACAGGGGACCGGAGGGTGTGAGGGGAACTTAAAGGATCACTTTGTATTCAAATCTCCCAGATGGCCTTTTCAACAAGAAATGGTGTGCTCCCAACCTCCCAGCTCCCAGGTCCCAGACAGCAAACCAAGACAATTGGACCATCAGGAAAGAGACCATTGTGTAGGCTTCTTAGCATGATTTATGTAGAGGGCGGGGTTTCCCGTGATTATGACTCTCTGATGCCACTTCCAGAGCCTGTCCATCATCCCAGACGGCCAGGACGGCCTAGACGCCGGGGATGCTGAAGAACAGCAGTCAATTGGTCATGTTTCATCTTCTTGAGCCCGTGGAGCCCGGTGAATTGTTTCATCAATCTGAGAGGCAGAGCAGCAATGGTCCTGTGGCTCCCCACAGTCGCTGGCTGGCCGCGCCCAGGCCCTCCAGGTGCTGATGTCCACTCCCCTGGCAGCCAGCCAGGCCTAGGACCCCAAAGGGAGCACCACTCAAGTCAGCAGCTTGTGGGGGACAAGCTGGGAGGAAAGCCCTGTCCCCAGGGCTCGGCATTGTGTCCTGATTCTCCATTTCCCTGTGGCTAGAGTTCCTGTCCTCCGCACCTGTCTTGGGGACAGAGGGAGGTCACCAGGTCTCAGAGAGTCGAGTTTTCTGCCTTCCAGACAGGTGATCCACCTGGGCCTCACATTCCCCTTAATGCCATTTTATAAGAGAATCAAATGAAATCAAAGTGCAGCTTGCTGTCTCTGCTCCGCCGCCTTTCAGAACGAACCCTGTAGGCTGAGTCCTGGCCCACAGGCTCCGGTAGCGCTAGGCCAAGGGCCCAGCCTGCTCCCCTGCTAGGTTGGGACAGCAGCTCCGTCACTGGCAGATACACATCATCTCCTCTTCAGAGGGTGTCTGATCTTGCCTATGTGGGAGGTATGGGACGTAGTAGTCTCTTCTGGGCCATCTCCTTCTTGGAGTTCAAGTGGCCATGGCAGCTGAACAAACTCACTTTAGAGAAGGCATCTCTCTTTAGAGAAGGCATAAGAGCCCTCTCTAAAGACACTGAGAAGGTCTTACAGGACACAATGCAGAGACCATCCAGGGTCCAGGGGCTTCTCTGGCCTGAGCCATCTCTCCAGCCTCTTTGACGCCCTTTTCCTATGCAAGTAACCACAGTCCTACATCTACCTTTTGTGTTTGAGCTGCACTCGGACCTGTGTCCTCTGGCTTCCCTCCCTCTAGGTCTAAGGAAGAAGATGAGAGCTGTCCACACCTGGGATCCCAGCCATAAGCAGTCTGGGCTCTAATCACTGTCCCCCAGTAGGTCTTCCCTTAGTTGAGACATACCTAGCCTCAGTCCCTGAACCTCAGGAGCTCTGAAGAAAGCAAACAAAATCTACTTCCAGAGGGCTATGTCCCAGCTTCCTGTTGGGCCATTCAGCATAGGGTAGGCAAACACTGCTGAGGTGTGGGGGCTGTGAACTTGCCCACCTGGGCCAGGTGAAGCCCCCGTTGCTCCCACTTTCCAGGGCCATTCCTAGAGCTCAGCACGGGTACCCACCCAGGCCCAGCCAGGGGAGGTTCTGTGAGGAAGGCTCCAGTGCTCAGTTGCATCACGGAGAGAACAAGACACAGTGGAGGAGAACAAGTGGGAGCATGGGGAGCATGAAATTCTCTCTTCTCATCCCAGAGCCTCCACTGTATCCCAAGGTCTAGAAAATCACATAGCTATCTCCCCAGCCACTATCTAGGACAGGCCACCAACTGCCCCTCACCTGGAAGACTGAAGGGACCCCTTAACTGATCTTTTTATACCCACTTGAGCTTGGGCTCTCTGCTCTTCTAGAAACGTACCCGAGACTGACTCCCTTTCTTAAAAGCCTTCGATGGCTTCCCACTGTATCTAGAAGGACATCAGCAAAACATGAACCACCATGGCCCTGTGTGATCTGGACCCCGCCTACCCTCCTGGTCTGCCTCCTCACTCAGCCCCAGCCTCACCAGCCCTTTCTGGCCCCAGCACTTGCCAAACTCCTTCCCAACTCAGGTACTGTCTCCAGGCTGTTCCATTTGCATGGAACACTCCTTCCAAAACTCTTGACTGCCTAACTCCTTTCTGGCCTGCATGTCTCAATGATATTCCCTGCCCACCGCCCCGCCAACCCCCTCCCCCACAGGAATCTAAATAATATTCTCTCTTTATGAAATCCTTTTCTTCATGGATGATCAGTCAGTCATCATGTGTGTGTGTGTGTGTGTGTGTGTGTGTGCTGGTCTACTTAATGCTCACTCCTCTATTAGGACAGGTATCTTGATAAGACCAGAGACCATATCCACCTCATTCTCCACAGAATCCCCAGCTCCTACCCTAGAGCCTGGCATAAAGTAGATGTCTCCCAAACATCTGCTGGAAGAAGGAATGAATGAATGAGAAGAGATGAAGAAGTAATTGCATGGAGATGTCTTCTGGTGGTGGAGGCTGATAACACTGTTCTCCGTCAGGGCTGCCTCTGCCAACTTCTCCTGTGCCCCCAAGGCAGACACCGGGAGCACAGGAAGCCCAGATGCTCTTTCTCCTTCCTCCTCACAAGGACAAAGTTCGAGTCTTCCCCATTTGGGACTTTCTGATGCCAGTAGAGAGGGCACAGGGCCTCTCGTACCATTGTGGTCCTCCTGAAGCCAGTCCACACATGCCCATGGGGCCGTTCCCTTCAGATGACCCTAGGCCCACCATCTTGGTCCTCCGTTTTGGGTCCAGTTGAGGCGAGGTTACTGTGTGGTAGGGGATGCCCAAGAAAGGGTTAAGTTGCCAGAAGCAGAGTCCTGCCCTTGGGCTTGCTCAGCCAATCAGAGTCTGTCCTGATGAGGTAAAGCTTCTATCCTGGGTAGCATTGGTTGAGTTGGCTGGCCCCATCTCCTGCTGGAGAGAGCCGTAAGGGTGGAGTTTCTGTGGAACCAGACAGAACTGGAATTAGCTTGCTGCCTGTCTCCAGGACCTGCCCCTGCTCCTTCCTAAGCTGCTCAGACAGACCCTGGCATCTCCGGGGCCCCGCCTCTAGCTGACCAGTGGAGAGGACAAGGCGTCACATGTGGGAGAAGTCTCAGAGCCAAAGCAGACCCAGGAGGCCTCAGTTTCCCTGCCTGGGCCCCGGAACAGAGCAGGTGGTTAGCAGGCAGTGACTGGGAGCGCACATCCCGTGTGCTCAGAGCAGCAGTTCGGCTTCAATAAGCAAGGCCACTAGATGAGTCTTCCTATATAAACATATCTTTCAAGTGAGCACAAGAGCGGCTAGTTCAGAGTCCTTCTTGTGTGCACAGGACACGAGCTCAATCGTCACGAGAACCCTGTCAATCCATCCACTTTCCTGACGAAAACACTGAGTCCCAGCAAGGCTTGGTACCTCCCCTGAGGTCACGGGGGGTAAGAGTTTGCACCTCCCACGTCACTTGCTATGTTATTTTTGAGCAGTCTGTTGGCATATCTGTCTCTGCCCCGGACTGCGATCTCACGAGGAAGGAGTGTGGCAGACCCATCCGTGCAGTCCCACCATGGAGTCCAGGATGCACCCCGAGAACAGAGCTGTACCTGCTGTCCTGAGCCCCTCTGCTGCCTGACGGCCGTCGGCAACCTACTCTCCTCAGAAGCTTCCCACCGCCCAGGCCAGCGCTGTGCGTGGGGTGGGGGCTCAGGGGGCGTTCACAGAGTGGACGGTGATGGACGGTTCTCAGGACCCCACAGGCACAGCCTTTAAAGCATGGCTTGCTATTCCTAGTCGCCTCTGCCCTGTGAAAGGAGAGTTCCATAGGACAGGTCCCATCCACCTCTGTGACCCCAGAGGAGCTAACTTAGTGTCTGACACAAGGGAGGCACATGTTTTCTGTCTTTGATTGAATAACCAAAGATGCCACCTGTTTGCCCCTATTGTCTTAGAACCTCAGGGGCCCCAGGTGGGACTCCCTGTGAGTTATTCTAGATTAGAAGCATCCTGGTTTCCCTCCCCGTGGTGGGGAGTCTAGTAAATGTTATCCGACGCAGAAGAAAGGCAGATTCCACCTAGGAATCGATACTGAAGCAAGGACACAGAGCTCTGATGAGAAAGAGGGCGTGGTGAGCAGAAGGAAGCTGGGTCTTAATTCTATAGAGAGAAAGAGCTCACATGGGCTGACCTAGGGCAGCCTCTTCGCTAACTGCAGGCAGCTCCAAGAGGAGCTGGGCAAAGGCAACAAAACCCACAGAGAAGGGGGACAGGCTGGACACTGCCCCAGCTGGAGCCCCCTAAACACACTGCAACCTGCAGGTGCTCCAGGGACAGCACAGAAAGCCTGTGACTGCCCCAGCAGACCCGGCCCCTACAGGCCACGGAGTTCACAAGCAGTGCAGTCCTGTGGAAAGCTATAGGGCAGGGTTCCCTCATGGAGACTGCATGCCCCCAGGCCCTCCACAATATGCTTCCACGGGAAGCCTTCAGGGCCATCCCAAGTTCAAAGAGCTAGAAAGAGCCACCTGAGCAATGCATGAGTAGGACCACTGAGGAAACAGCTGTGGAGGTCACACACAGGTGGTGGCCCATCTATCTCTCTGTTGTTCTTGGAGTCCATCTTCTTCTACCCCCCTCTGCCTTTCCCAACAAGCACTTCATGTTCAGGGCATCCCATTTATGGTTTGCAAGTCTGGGAAGAACTTCGTGTTCCTTGAGGTAGGTGAAGAGGCCCCCTTCCAACTTATCAGCAAACACCGTTGAACAAGGTGGCATGGGACTCTGGGGATTTCCCTTGCAAACCCCTCTTTCCCCAGAGAGGTGTCTGAGTTAGGGCAGGGAGCAGCCTGGGCAAAGGTTTCCCTTGTGCAGGCAAAGGCAGAGCATTCTCGAAAGAACAAAGAAAAGGCATTTAAGAAAAAAATGAGGGGCATGCTACTCAGGACAAATTAATCAAGCAGGACTCTTTCTGTCTGAAAAGCAAGAGGCTGGGGCCTGAGTGCTGCCTAGCCTTCCCCCTTCTCTCTCCCAGAGGTCAGCAACCTTGGCAGAAAGGCCGTGGCCCAGCCCTGGGCAGAGATGTTCACAGTCACCTCTGAGGCTGCCGGGACCTGGTGGAGCTGGCAACAGGTAGATCACCGGTGGGGTGGCTGGATGACCAGTGGGGTGACTGGATGGACACAAGGCCAAGTTGCTAAGGTTGCTAGAGCCCTGCTGGAACTCCACGGGCCTGGAGAAAATCATATTTACCAGAATTTCTCTCAGGGAGCTTTTTGTAACAGACCAGGAGTAAGTTGGTAAGACTCTTGAAGAGTGGGGGAGGGGAGGGTTGGCCTGAGACCCCAGGGGGCCTGCCTGCCTACCTAACAAGATGGTTGCATAACTCCCTTCTCAGGATGGTGGGCTGGTGGGGTGTGCAGGGCGGTGGCAGGGCTCAGTTCTCAGGTCAGGGGGCAATTCTGAGGTTGTCCCAGTGCTCAGGCCCTCCTTCTTTACCCTTCTCCCCCTCCCACCAAACACACAGCAGCTCCATTAAACACACGTTTAAAGAGTTTTGATTTGCAGAGGTGTGTAACTGTTGCCAGCCGAGGGCGCCCATAGGTCTTGGCACAGCCCCGAAGTGAGGGCCCAAACTCTGGGGTCCCTCCAGTGTCAGCCAGCCGGATCCACAGCCTGCAGGGCCCAGAGCCTGTCTCAGAAACTCAGACTACTGTCAGCCATTCACACTGTCCTCCCAACCAAAGATGGAGAGATCACCCAAGGCACCAAGAAGACAGTGATCAACGCACTCCAGAGCCTGCAAACTCTGAAGCTGAAGCAGAAAGAACTCTTCCCCCGACACCAGAAGGAGCTAAGCCCCAAATATAAAAAAGCCAGGGGTGGGGGTAGGGCACAAGTTTAGCCATGGGTCACCCCAGGGATGGCCCCAGTACAGAGCATGGCCTGGTTTCTGACTGTGACCAAGTAAGGATCAAGGGCACCAGGCAGCCTACAGCCTCAGCAACAGGTCTCTCTGATCAGGAGGAGAACCTGACAACGGGAGGGTAGCCGCAAGGAGCTGGGGCAGAGGCGGGGACGGTGGGCTCCCCCACCGCTGTGGCTGAGTGTCTACTGCACGCCAGGCCCTGTGCCAGGAACTGTGTACATACCATCTCATTTAACTCTCCCGGCAACCCTGAGGAGGAGGAACTGTTGTTCTCAGATGGGGACACCAAAGCACTGAGCAATAGCATGACTTGCCCAAGGTCACACTGCTGGCCGGCGGTAGAGTGAGCCGAAGTCCGCGCTCTTCCCACTGTCCTCCCCTCATCAAAGTTACTCTTGTCTCTGGCTACTATAAAACAAAATAACTTCCAAGTTGGAGACTGCCCAATTCTCAGACTGTTACTCCCTTCCTGAGGGAATAGCTGCAGAGCCCCTGTCCACCACCGCTGCTCCAGACGCAGCTGCCCAGAAGCCCCCTGCCCTCCACAGGCCCGCCCCCACAGCCCCCGCCGCCTGCCTGCCTGCCCAATGTGTGGGGAAGAAGACACAGGCTGCGAGGTTTACTGGCCGCCAATCAACCTTCATTCACCCTCTCCCCACCAAGCCAGCAGACCAACCACTTGGATCCCTCTGTAGCCAACCTGACCAATCCCCCAATGGCCAACACTTTCACCAGAGAAAAGCCACCAGCAGCATGACTCACAAATAGGAAACCCAGCTGTGCCAGTGGCTGGTCTCCGGTTGACAAAGGGGAAGACCATGACCTGGTTCCCATCCCATCCCCTCCACAGGCACCAGACCAGCTTCAGGGCGTCCATCCCAGGTCAGCCTCAGTGGGCTCTAATCTTCCCTGATGCTCCAGCTGGCCACCCCTCCCCCCTACCTCAGCAAACTCCACTTGGCCGTGGCTTGCATCAAACCAGAACAGCTTCTGTGGCGGACAGACATCTCTTCCAACAGTGCCGGCCCTTGGCCAGCGTTAAACGCCAGCATGCTTGCTACTCCTGGGCACGACCTACCCCGTGGCAGAGGGGGACTCCCTGCCAGGCAGCAGCGACGGGCCAACCCCCGTTGGACCTGGCCAGAGGCAAACCATCGACAGAGCCAAGAAGCGATGGCCTGAGCCACGCGTAACCCACTCAGTATACCCCATGACACGCCAAGGGGGAGAGACGTTCACGCACGGGCCTCCCAGCCACAAGCTTGTTGCTCAGATCCAAGTTCTCAGTTGGAGCTGGTCCCAAGCTCAGTGCAGAGGCTTGAGGGTCCAGGCTGGGGAGGGGCAGCCCGGCGGGCAGGGCTGTGGCCATTGGCGAGGCCCTTACCTTGCGCTCCGGGGGTGAGGCGGCCAGCTGCTGCTTAGCGATGTTCTCCGACAGGCACCAGCACACCCTCTTCTTCTGCTCCTGCGAGTGTGCTTCCAAAGTGAATAAGCACTCTGCTTTCTGACGTCAGGGAAAACAGAGGAGAGGATGGTCAGGGCTGCTCCCTGGTTCAGGGGGCTCCCAAGCCCAAGCCCATCCCTGGGTTCCAGAGGGCGAGGCAGCAGTGGGGAGGGGAGCGCCGGCTAAAAGCCACAAATGCACACTAATCCCCAGTGACATCGAGGCAGCCTGAGGAGCAGGAAAGCTGGTTCGGGGGCCAGCTGGCGAGGGAGTGGTGTGTGCCCGCACATCAGGGGGAGGGTGGGAGGCGTTAGTTCCCAACACAGTGGAGCCCTGTGGAGAGCCACAGGACAGAAACGGTGAGGTCACCCCCGGGGACAGGCAGCACAAGGCAGCAGCTGAGGGAGCACATGGGGAACAAAAAGGGCCAAGGTCTCTCAGCCCTCTGAAGCTCTGTGGAGCCAGGACCCCTCCTTCCACTCACAGAGCCCCCCTGTCCCCGACCTCGGCGTAGGATCTGATCACAAGGCCCGGGTTACATGGGTAGCTGGACAGACATACAAACAGAACTCAAACAGAAACTCAGGCCCCTTCAGAAAGTCTTTGCTGGACATAGCCACGTGGCCCACACAGCCACACCAGTGCCTGGCATAGGAGCCAGGTCCGACCTGAAGCCCCTCATCTCAGCCGAGCGCAAGGCCAGACGTCACTCCCATCCCGCTTTGCCATCTAACCTCATTAAGTCCCTTCTCGTCCCCCCAAGTACACTAGAAAATCCTTCCAGGAAGGCCTTTTCCAACTCGGCCCAGCACAGTACTTGGCAAGCAACGGCCTCAGTGAGCTCTGGCTCCTGGAGGGACTTCCGGGATGAGGTTAAAGCCTGCCAGCATTGGCACAAGCACAGGGCGCTGCCGAGACTGAGGGAGGCAGTCCCGGGGAGTTGGAACGTGCTGGGGGAAAGTGTGTTGGGGGGGTCGGTCAAGCAGGCCCAGAGCTATCATCCACTCTAGAACACTCTGGTCAGGGGACTGTAGACTCTTTCTGACTCCACTGGAATTTGATTATAACCTCTCAGGGCTACGATGACATGAGCTCAGCCAGGGAGCCGAGAGCAGGAGCTGGAGGGCTTGGAAAAGGGAAAAAGACAGTGTTTCTATGCAGTCCTTGCTCACTTTGCAGTTGCACAGGCCTAGCTTGAATCCCAGCTTTGCCACTTCCTCGCCGTGGACCTCAGGAGAGCCTGTGAAGTGGGAACGGTAACGACATCACCCCCTCTCAGACCGTGTGAGTGGGTAAGTGATGAGAATAATCGGAGGTCTCGACAGACACCGGCTCCCATTGTTACCACTCTGTGCTTTGCTCATTTAATAAATATTTACTGAGTGCCTGCTACATGTCAGGGACTGTACTAGGTCCTGAGGGTGAAGAAGCAAATAAGAGAGACTGAGCTCTGGCCCTCAGGTTAGAGCAGAGACAATAAACCAAAAACAATGAAATAATATCATTACTAACTGGGAAAAGGCCAAAAGGGAGAGGTCTTTTTTGAGTCTGGTGGTCAGAAAAGGCCTCTCTGTAGGGGCAGCATATGGGCAAAGGTCTGAATGATAAAGGTCAGCAAGGCAAGTGCTTGGGAGAAACTGTTCCAGGCAGAAGGAACAGTATATGCAAGGGCTCTGAGCTGAGATGGTTACCAGCATCATCAATTACCATGTGGGGCATTCTCTATTCTGCCGTCCGCCCCAACCCTCTGGGATGCCACCCTTCAGGGTGGGCCAGCTCCCATGCTAAGTGTTCCCAGCGCTACAGACACTCCTTTCCTGCCCCAAAGTGCTCAGAAGCTTTCTTCCTAAATGCATCAGAAGAGCGAGGGAAGAAATCGCCTCCCCTTGACTTCAGGGAACTGGGCGGACGTGGGGAGGAAATCCTCCCACTTAACAACAGAGTCCCTCCGCCTCTCAGAACCGCCAGCCCACTGTAGGGGAAGGACAGGCCCAGCAAAAAAGACCCCATGATTCCCTGGAGGGAAGCCAGCTAGCGCAGGAGCTGGCCACAGGGCCCTGTCCTCCTTGTCTCCTATGTTCCCCTGCCAAGTGAGGGGAGAGGCAAAGACCATGGGTCCCTTCCAGCTTGGAAACGCCATTTCTCCACAAAGCTGGCCCTGCCTCTACTCAGCTCTGTGGGCTTCAGCAAATCCCTTAGTCTCCCAGAGCCAAGCCTCTTCTCTTTCTGTGCCAAAGCAGGAATTCTCCTTAATAACAATTCATGTTATCTAATTATCCATTTTAAAGAGGACTTTCCCATCCACCCGT